>JAUJYS010003268.1:0-13354 GCA_033995665.1 Melogona broelemanni | reverse complement strand
GGAGTTCAGAGCTCAGGGGTGGATCCTGCAGTCTGGCTATTCCAGCTGCATCCCTCTTCCCTTCCCTTCCCTGCCCCCCGCACATCTCCATAGAGACATGAGGGTGCAGTAATCCTGTAGTGCATTAGGCGCTACGGTGATTGAAAAAAAAATGTTCATTCCTAATATAATTACAATTTTGTTTTGTTGCTGTTTCCTCGGTGTGTGTATGATGAAAGGGTTGAAAAAAAAATGTTCGGTCGAGGCGCTGCAGATACCTGGTGACGTCATGGACTAGTGTTGTCCTATTGGGTCGATTTGATGACTAATCTCGAAGCCTCTGGAATGACTTTTTTGATGCACTCAAGCATCTTGTGCGTGGTCGTCCGCTTCTCCTTCTGTTGATCTTTCCAAGCCTGGAAATGTTGGAAACTCAGCGTAATCTGTTATTACAGAAATCATATAAACCGAAACTGTTAATCTTTTATTAATAAACAAGGTTTAATTATAGTGGTTCAAATTACAAAATACATCTGAACTTGACAGCTCGAAGTAGCTGTCATCAACCTGTGAATCGCAACTTAGTATGCGAAGTTTATGTGAATAGTCTGGGAAGCCAAAATAATTTTAGTTAGTTTAATATTTCTCATATCACTTAATTCCCCACTGAAACGACTCAAATTCCTATTTCCCCCAGAGTCTGTCAGCAGTGGAACAGTATTCATTACAAAGTCTCAAGAGTTTTTAGAGTCTCAAATACAGAACCTGTTAAAATAGGACAACCCATCTTTGTACTTGGTCATCTGACCCTCGCCATAGGCCCCACTTAAGACGCTGCTTGCGAGTATATATTTAAATATCGAAATTGTAATTCCCGGGTGTAGTTTCTTTTACGATGAATTTACAACCTATGTTTAAATAACTCCAATATAAACAGCTTACGTTTCGCTTATTGTAGGACTCTTGTAACGAGGAAATTGATCTGTGGTATATAGTGGTACGTAGGGAGAATCGGGACTAGTAACGACGACGCGATAAATCAAGCCGAAGTGATACGCACCTCATCAATCTCTCTTGGTCTCCGGTTTAGTCGAGTTTAGTCGGTTGTGTCCTTTCGAATTGATGTCACCACCACCGAGAATAGAACAGCCGGGATACCTATTTTCTAACGGATATGGAATGTCGCCGAAGTCGGTGTTAAAATATTTTTTTTCCTTGTTATGGTTTTTTTTGTGGAGGAAAGACTCTTGAGGAATTTTCTTTGAGCTTTGACGCGTCTACCGATTTGCAATGTTAACTAGACCACTTAAACCAGCATACGTCACCGCTTTACCAGCGTCGTTTTTGGCAGATAATTGCGTGCGAATAACTTCCTGTTTCGCCCGCAGTGGCCTTACGGGATGGGTACGTGTGCAACTAATCAGCTTGTATAGCTGTTGTGACATACCTTGTAGGCTGCGCGCTTTGATCAATGGAAAAGTCAGGCGGACTTATTCGTGAACGAAAGCGGGGAAATCTGAATGAATGAAACAAGTTTGGAAATATGCTTGTTTTTATAGTGCCTTGTTATGTCGAGTGGTTTTAGACTTCTCCCGGTGACGTCAAGGACGTGTGCTCTCCAATTGGTTTGGTTTGATGACATACACATGTATCTCGAATCTCCTGTAGTGTCATCGTGGTTGTCTGACATGATTGATTATTAAATGATTTTTCATTTAATATACTATTTTCTGAATTTAGGGTATTGACAATTGTTTAAGATTTGTTCTTTTATAATTTTATTGTGTCTCAAATATTAATTATTTATATTATATTTGTGGGGCAAACTCATAGT
The DNA here is from genome assembly GCA_033995665.1 of Melogona broelemanni. Lineage (NCBI taxonomy): Eukaryota > Metazoa > Arthropoda > Diplopoda > Chordeumatida > Chordeumatidae > Melogona > Melogona broelemanni. The sequence continues at coordinate 11,541 of JAUJYS010003268.1, read as the reverse complement.
TATCCTCGGTGCGCCCTCGAGCGGACATACTTGATGTTGAGGCCCATGCTTGTGATACGTTGTGTCTTTAAATTATCCAACCAGTTGATGTTTGGCAGTCTAGGACAAAAGATCTAAAATATTAACTTCCCTTCGGCACTGCACCGGAACTTTTTTTTCCATTTCAAATTAGTAATGTTGAAAGGACAATGCTTTTCGTGAATTTTATTTTCTTTCATCTAGAAATTTGAATCGAAAATTTAGAACAAGTGGTCTGCTGAGGCGGGTAGATCTCCAGAGGTTGTATGCCAAAAGCGCTCTTAACGATGTACGTACAAATACGACGCATGTCGGTTGTTCGTCGATTTCTTATGCCCAAAGACCTCAGCCGTGTAACTATTGTTTGGCTACGCTTTATAATGAATGGCGGCTTTGCACATCTCGCCGGACTACGCGTCTAGCGGCGCTAACAAATTTAAAACCTCGAAACATTTGTGCGCTAAGCCTCTCGATAAGACAAGACTGGCTTGAAACAGCGGTTATCAATCTGTGAATCGCACCTCTGTTTGCGAGGTTATGTGATTGCCTGTGAAAGAAAATAGTTTAACAGTTCTCATATCACTACAGTGTGCTCCATAAAAAAGCGTATTTAAATATATTTAGGCATATTTCCCTTAATACTTCATCAATTAATTATAATTTTTTTATAAATAGGCTAATAATAACCAAGAATTTTGGCTATTTCATTTTATGCTCGAAAAGTTCTATTTCTGCTTTCACACAGGCTCGAAGGCTAGAGGGTTGGTGGTATGAAGTCGGGCCAAAATTCTTGGTTATTATTAGCCTATTTGTAAAAAAAAAATTGAAATGAATTAATAAAATATTAAAGGAAAAATGACTAAATATATTTAGGTACGGTTTTTTATGGATCAGCGAGTCGCAGTGAGGCGAGAGTTCCAGAAAGTTGTCGTGGATAGGATAATTTTATACGGTCAACAGGTTTACTAACCTCCGACCTGTTTCTAACAATTGAAAATAATCGTCGTCTAGTGGCGGGGCGGAGGAAGACAAAGGCTTAACAAGTCCGCTGCGAAAAATCATCGGCAAGAGTAGCCGCTAAGCGAACACCGTGTTGTTCGCGTACCTATTTTTCCTAAACGGTTGTTCGAAGCCCAACACCCAATCTTGTATATTGTGGGATGGGGATGGGGTGTAGTGCGTGTTTACTGTTTTACGACGTAACAAGGTATTCGGGCGTCAATTATCATTTTCCTGGCTATATCAAAACGTTGTCAGCTTCCAAATCCACTTGCGCCGGCACTTGTTTTTGACCGGGGGGAAACAGAAAATTATTTTCAAGTTGCTCCAGCACCGATTTCGCTTGTAAGCACGGTGGATTATCTTAATCTCTCCAATTTTCTTTCCCGAAGTCGACCTAAATCGGTCAGACTAAGGCTAAGAGATAAATGCAACTCCCATCGCAGATGCTACTTTTGTCGGTCATTCTAAATAGGAACGGCGTTGCTGCCCCGTGTTTGAAGGCAATCACACAATACACCGGTGCTTTTCAGGTTTGCGTGCGTTTGCTGCATCTCATTTCGCTTGCTTTATTGGCCATTAAATTATGATGCAATTTTTATTTGCATGTGCCTAAAAAATACATATATTTCCGCCTCTGCATGGAATTTGGATACTTTGAGAAAAATAAGTGCTTATTTTTGGTAATCAGTGCATTAGGGGGATTGCGAGGGGAGCGCAATTGTAGGGACACAATCGATTCTCGACATGTTTTCCTGCTAGACGCTTCTGTAGCTGTCGATTGTTTTTTTCCCTGGACAATGATTGTAGTCTATGCCTAGTGTGCTTTTCTGGTGGAGGTTGCTGATGGATAATGATCGGGCGATTGTGGGTATTTGATATTGGTGGTGGATGCAGTTTTGATTGATGGGTTAGCGACATTGTACATGTATTCGACAGAAAAAGAAAAGGAAGCTGGTTTCTTGCGTCTCGGCTCTTTCAATGCCAAAGTCCGCAAAACTGCCGAGTCTCTTGGCGGCAGCCACCGCACGGTCAAGCCGACCAAACTTCACAAGGGTTGGGGATCGGCTGATAATCTGCCTCAAAAGGTGAGCTAACTATATATAACTTGCCACGAAATGTAAGTAAGTAGATTACTTTTTTTCCAATTTTATTCCAAGGTTCATACCTACCTAGGAAGTCAGGGAAAAATCATCGAAAATATAGAAGTCTGGGAAAAAATTCTGAACACAATTAAAATTCTTATTTTCCTGAATTTCTTTTTACTTTACCCCAATTTTTTACACAAAAAAATTGCGTTGCGCTCGCTATTATCTGTGTTCAATTGAAACTCTTACAAAATCTCCTGCAATTAAAGATGCAGCTGGGGGCACTCTTTCCTTTTTCTATATTTTAGCCTGTTTTTTTTTATGTGTTACTTGCAAAATTTTAAGGAAACCTAATTCCAATAAAATTGCACTTTTTAATTAAAAAAAATGTTTAACGTATTCAATTTATTCTTTAAAAAAATCTGAGTAAATTTTAATTTTTTATCATAATGATTGTTGGGTTTGGAAACCCAACTATCATTTATTGCCTTATTTAAAAGAAACCAATTCTTAAACTGTATAAAAAAACAATTGCACGACCCCTGCACATTTAATCAGGAATGAACTTTGGTAAAATTGTTTCACGTTTGAAGCAGAACATGCTTTGTGATAATCATGCGATATCAGTAGGATTTTATTTAGTTGTAAATTTTAATAGGAATAATGGAACTTTAATTTATTGCCTTACTTTTATAGAAACCATTTTTGTTAAAAATTAATAATTAGAAATTTAATTAACGGTATGGCGCCATAATTTAACTTGAATGTATGGTTGTGATGTAATCATTAAAATATCTACTTCTTCTATTACTTTTTTATGTTTGTTCACTCTCAATTGTTTGTGTGTTTGATTTTGTATTCTTTCAGACTTGTTTGTTAGTTTCTTTGTGTTTGTTCAGTCTTAATTGTTTGTGTGCGTTCTGTGTTTGTTCTCTTAGTCCGATAAACATCTCATGCCTCCGCCCACAACCGTACCTTCCACCTCTCTACACAAATCACAGAAGAATCGCAAATCACACATGCCTACCAGGTAGGACAATATAAATACAAATATGCGCGGTCAATTACTTTAAAATAAAAATTGTTAACCCACGTTGAAATCCTCCGTGGTTGCGCACGTTTAAATTAGGAACAATCCCTCATTTGTTTTTCCAGTAAGAGCGACATATTCCACTGAGAACGATTGATTCACCCACTTGCTGCCCATCCGGTTGCTAACTACCACCAGTGGGCGCTACTGGTGCGTCCTTACTTCCAAGCAGCCTCATTCCATTTCCGGACGCTTACCATACATATATCGTTGACTCCATTTCGAATATCATATCGGCCCCGCTGCTGCTGACCAGCATAAATAAAATGCCGGACTTGTATCAGGACATTTTTGTACCGCGTGTCGGTCGGATATCCTCCTGAGCCCTTACAATTTATTTTTGTATGGGACGTATTCATCAGCATCTCCAGTTAACAAAAATATATCAACATTCCGATAATGACAATTGACAATCAAAAGTAGCAATATGTTAGTTGCAGCTACACATTTTATTTGTATGTACTGCCTGTAAAAGGGATGTCACAATCGTGACGTGTTTGGCATGGTCTGGTGTCAGACTAGGGAATATATAAGATTGTATTTCCCTCAGTATTACTTAACATCAGTAGGCATTGACTGCGTTAGAAATATTGAGTTGAAATATTGAAGTGAAAGATCGAAAAGCAAGTCGTATTTTAGCCCTTACAGCTCTTTAGACTTCATTAAGTCTGCGAGTTGATTTCGTTGATTTTATAGCGCCTATTTTTGCGTGATTTAACGTGCGTAGAAAACAATATCGAAAACATTCTATATCATTATTTTTTTCTACTTTAAAGTGTAGTTTTTTTAAATGGCTCAGAAACCCAATGCGCTATTCAAAGATCTTCAGTGAGTCCTAGGAGGATACGTTGAATGGTGGCAGATAACGTTCGGCGGGAACACTTTACGACATTTCTGAATCAATCAATTCATTGTTCTTGCATTTTCTATCGCTAGTTCCGCAGACAATCTCGTATTCTGTATATATAGACTCGTATTGAAGCCCGATGGCCGATATATTTTTACTGAACTCAATGTACTATTGTGGGGTGTGGGGAGGGAGAGTTAGGCCTCGATTTCTGTTTGAAACGTGTTCGACGCGTAAGCCCCGGGAATTTTATGACAGTTTTGCGGGGGACTATCTAATGGCGAACCGGCGTTCGACACAAGACATCTTCACTAATAAAAGTAGACGAACAAAAAGAGCGGGTGGGATTGTGGAGGGAGGATCGCATCGAATCTAGTTTGGGAAAGGAGAAAACGATATCCTTTTATATACTGTCATTGCCTATTCTCAGATACCGGGAGATAACTTGGGTCAAATTGCGTTACGCCATTGGCCACCTAACCTGCCTTTGAAATCGAAGTGGGCTTTTTAACTTCAGGTTCCCAGGGTGTTTTTCTTGGTGGCTTATGCGTTAGTTTGCGTAACGGTTGCTCAAAACTAGTTTCCAAGCTCAGTGCCCTTTGTCTTAAAATACTGGGTGAAATCTGTTTCTAATGATTCGTTCACTCAGGAGATCTGATTCGAATTGAGGGCGGTGGGTGTTGCATAATAGGCTTGCCACCAATTGGCTAGGTATTAAGCTATTAAATTAAAAATAATGAGTAAAATAAATAGAACAGTAAAATAAAGTCCCCATAGTTAAGTCACTTTTTAATCTGCCAGTTACAGAGTCAGTTATCATCAACGAAAAAAAAATCACCGCCTAAAGCTCTTGTTTTTTTCTTTTATTTTACTGATTTTATATATTTGAAACAGTATTTTTCATTTTATTATACCTTTGTCTCGGCGTGTATTTTTTTTACATCACTTTTGATTTAGCTATTAGCTAGGTTAATAATTAAGCTAGACAAAATTGCAAAACCTAGGAGCATATATGTCTAACGTGATGTTCAATTTGCTTTACGTTGTGTTACCTACGCAAGGTATTTATTCGTTAGCTGGCAAAAAATGTTAAGACTTGAATTAAATTCACCAGTGCCCGTGTCAAAGTCTTGACGCACCCCGTAGTCTATCCAGATCGAGGAATCTGATGCGTAATGTATCGATCTATAATTTAAACATGGATTCCCCTTTTTCTTTTTTTCGAAATTCGAATCAACGACGAGTATAAATTTTCGCTCAAAGCCATTCGAGGCTTTAGGACTTCTTCCACTCGGATGCGTTTTGGCTGGTGCGGTTTTCCGCGCGTTAGACTCCCCCTATATTTATTCAGGCTTGGATACATACTCCTTTTTCCCCTATCCCCTCGCCATTGTCTCTCCCATATATTCGATTCGCTGAAAATGATTACGGCTCCATGTTGGAATTTATCGCTCCAGTTTTAAACATTTTTATTTCGTGTTCCTCAGTGTTTTTATGCGCAACGAGAAATGTAGGTGGCGCTGTCTGTATTATAAGTAGGCGTTCTGGCTTGCCGGTAGGTTACAGAATTCTTCAATTGATATTAAGGTTATTTTGTGTAATAACAATTTTTACTTCAATTTGGAACTGTATTTAGGTGAAAGTAGTAAATATACCATTAGTTAGATACTCTACTACTATACTATGCTATAAATACCATTAGGTAGGTAGTAGCTTATTTCGAACTCCTAAACATTGGCTATTTCAAATCAATGTCTTGTCTATTATGTTTCCCATGTTGTACGGTTTAGATTAGCTTTCCTATTACATGTATAATCAGAACGTTGCTTGTATTGCAATTTGGCATTCTACTTAATCATAACTGTTATTTTTTAAATGCCGACTCATATGGTCAGTATTTTGACAACTACGCCGTTTTTAAAAGGAAACAACGAATTTATGCCTTGGATTCGCCTTAATTGATCCTTCATGGATGATGTGATGTCGACTCGCTGCATATCAAAAACAAACGAATGTAATGTAATTTACGGCATGTTACTCGACAAAGTATTTATACGGAAAAAAAAAGAAAAAAAAGTGCCGTAGGCATTTATTTTTTACAACCTTTTATTTAACTTGATATGAACCTAGACTGTCTGTTTGGTTCAACTTTTTTAAGATAATTTTTTAACTTTCACACGGGCTGAAATTAATTGATCTAATTTGTGTGATTCCATGATTCGTTATAAGAGTTTGTTCAAAACATTCATTAAATTAAATTCAAAAAGTTTAAGTGATATTACAGTTATAATGTTTTTATGAGCCATATGCGTAAACATAAAAAGATGAGGGGTCCTTGACCAAAGGATGATGATGGCAATGATTGGATACAGCAAGTTTTTATTTTTGAGGATAATAACATGCGGATACAACACTTCTGCTACAGGAACGGGACATCTAGAATCTCAGGGCGCTGTATAATTATTGTGTAAATTACAAAAAAATAACACAGTTGATTTTTAAGCAGAATGACGAACGTGATGGTAACTTCTTTTTCTCCCGAACCGATCGGTTTTCGATCATTTTGGCTCCCCAGTGATCCCTGGAAGCCCAGTAGAGCGAAAACCGTCCGGTTCAGGAGAAAAATAAGTTACTATCACGTTTGCCATCCTTTATATATCACCATATGCCTTAGTGAAATACCCACCCCTCATAGCCAGCACTTCGGTTCGGCTAAGGGGTGGGGATATTTCCCCATAGTTTTGGGGTTGATGGAAAATTCTTGTATTGTGTTATGAGAAAATGTCAATAAATAAATAAATAAAAATAAATAGTTAAAGGTCTCATCATTTAAAATAAAATTTATGGTTATGTTTTAGTATAAATAACTGGTTGTATCCTAAAAACGAATAATTTTATACATTTACTTGTTATGGCTTAACCTTAGATTCGTATTGTTTCATTGAACTATTACCGGTAATACCAAAGTTTGTCTTTAGATGTATTGTAACTGTATTAATTAAATTGGAAGTCCTTGTTTCCGAATTCAAGGGAACAGTTTTTCCCCTTTTTATCTTCACCCGAGAGCCGAGCTCTATCGCTTGTCTATAAATTCACTCGGCAGCCAAGCTTTTCAGAGTCAAACTCGAATCTAAGAACGGCTGTTAGTGTTATTCGATCTCTTAAATGGCGGTCGTATCGCATTTTAGATCTGAATTTACGATTTTCCCTCGACTGCGGGTCTCGTTCCGGACGCCCTGAGCAGCAAATTGAAGTGGCGCCCCTTCCCAATGCCCTTCTAGGCGATTTTTTCTGTGACAAAATATTTCTGCTGCTTATTGGCCAAATTGTATTTAAAAACAGAGAGTTTCTTTAATGTATTCAGTAATATGATGGCCGAAAAAATTGTGCCACTGCTTGCTTATGGGCTATTATACAGTGTAGGGCTCATAGATATAGTCTGTTAAAATAGAACATCTTTGCTCGTAGCTGATCATTTGACCCTGTGCTGCATGCAAGTTTTTTTTAATCACCGTAGTGCTAATCACTACAGGATTATTGCACTCTCGTGTCTCTAGAGATATGTGAGGGGCAGGGAAGGGAAATGAAGGGAAATGGCAGCTGGTATAGTACGGCTGCAGGATCCGCCCCTAAGCTCTGGACTTCCTAATGTAAGTTCAACGGTGATACCAGTACCGCGGGTCGTCGAATAAACGAGAGCCTCTGCCGGGAATCGAACCGGGACCGACCGCATCGCAGTCGGAAGCATTACCGACTGGACTCCCCCACCATTGGCCCCCCTAAAAGGGGCTGCTTGCGGGTATATATTGTAATTGACTAATTGACAAGTTCATATTGTACATTGAGTAGTGTGTCCTGGGCGACATCCTCTTGCTATCCCCATTATCCTTTGAATTCGTAGCAATATACACAGTCCGTTTAATTTAATGAGGGACTGAAATCCGGTCTTCTCCCGTATTCCCCATGTCAGTCGATTGAGTCCAGTTGTTTATTTAAAAACATTCGTAACTTGACGTTGGGCCTTCGTGAAAGTTAAACAAACTGCTATTGATTTCCAATTACTTTTGGGGACACCAGTCAGTCTTTTTTTGCTGCATCGCCCCCATGCGCATCACGATGACGTTGGCCTCTGGGACGCCCACCGCAAATGTTTATCAATCTGGCTGCGCGGTGCGCTCCCAGTGCCTTTCCTGTGGCGAGTCGACAACACAGGCGGTGCCAGTGGAGTTGTGGTTAGCGTGATTGTCAACTGCGTTAGTGAGCGCGGGTTCAATTCCCGACTGAAACTTGCGGAATTTTTAAAATGAATAAAATTATTTTTTATTTGCTTCCGCATCCGAATGATGCGGAATAAAATATAGTCAACACGCCTTTTTTTTTTTTTTTTTTGGAATGGATGTTAAGTTTTTTCTTGGACATCATTTCCTTTTTTCATGAGTACTATGTGCCAATATTTGCTGAAAACATTGCGATCAATACACCGAATGTTGTTCAAATGCGTTCACCAAATAAATATTAAGTTGGAATTCTGTATGAAAATAAACCTCTGTACCGCAATTATTAGAATTGTGTGACATCGCTGTTAGACGCGTGTTAAATACTCTGCAGTGGCGTCTAAAAATTTGCGGGCGAGTAAAATTCCTACACACGCCTTCCAATGAAATGGGACCCGAACCTGTACGTTGCCAGATAAAGATCTAGGCAAAGATCCATTGGAAATTGGACTAGGCCAAATTATCAGGTCGCCCACTTGGGGTTTTTTGTTGATCTTTTAAAAATTTGTTTTAGAAAATTTGTAGATATTGTAGTGGTGGTAACAATAAGACGTCTTCGTCATAGACTAGTCATTTGGCTCCTGTCACGGGCCCTCCGTAGTTGCTTGCGATTACATTATCGTAACGAATTGGCATTTTACGCTCTGGTCTTAACCGTCCTGCCCACACATTCCTGGCATCTAGTAAATTAGTAGACCAAACTCTGGGACTTGCAGTGCCCTATGACGGCGATTGCCAACACGAGAATGAAAACAAAAGGCGGTGTTTACCGAAGTCAGTGTTGTGCTGTTTTCTATTCTTCCCATTGTGATATCTTTCTCCCGCGTTCGAATGATCGACAGGAGGGGGAACCCGAGGAAATAGAGCCACCATTAATTACACATCTCGCGCTTTTCTCTCGTTTGGAAGCCCGCTCTCTCGCTTGCCGATACATTTCCAGGGATGGCGAAGAGTATGCGAGGGGGTGGAAGGGTAAAGGGTGATAAGTGTGCGCGTGGTTAGCGGTGGGGAAAAGGGGGGATGACAGGGATGGGTGGGAGGTCATGTTGGTGTGATGGTGAACGATCGCTTCAGACTCTTTCGAAAGCAAACAGTGGGGGCGAGGTCGGATTGGAAGTGGAGGGGAAAACAATGGCCTGTTGGGGCTCGAGAAACTGCACGATGTACTCTCACGTTCAGCTAATTATTAGATGTTGATGAGAATTAATATAATTGTATTGTACCCCTTGATCATAAAAAGGTATTTACATTGGCAACATTTGGAGGTCATGGAATACTTTCTAGCCAAAATCTCGTAGAGATCAAATATTACACATTGGTAAAATAAATGAAATGTTCAATTTTTGTATGAATTTTAGCACAATGTATTAAAATTAGAATATTGCGTAATAACTTCTAAAAAATCGAATTGATCAATTTTCGCCGTGAGCTTCGTCTGGGTTTCCTATAGTGAAGTGAATAACTGGTTATGGCAATTGTTGTAAAGACATGGATATTTTTTCCAATTATTAAATTAATTCATATCGGCATCTTTGCATAGAAACGGCTCCCTATCTATTCCACCTTGCGTATCAATCATTGCCCGCACAGTGGCGCTGTTGCTTGCTGTCGTAGAGAATTATGGGGGCGAGGTTGACTTTATCGTATAGTCATCGATAGGGAGGGAGGAGAGGGGGGCGTTAACAAATAAATACCGGCGGCGCGCGGCGCTCCTAGTTCGCCCGAGCAGCTCGGTAAACATATTCCAATAAAGAGCGAGATTAATTGCGAACGCGAAAAGATGCGTGCGCGTGGTGCAGCAGTAGTAGCCGATCTCCGATACAACTCTGCTTATTCTCGCTCCCCTCGTTCGTTCGAGCGAGCGCTCTCTGTTGGTAACCCTTGGCAACGCACGTGCGCTAAATAGCTTAATTCGGTCTATAATCACGCCAGCTTCCACCTCCCCTCCCACCCGAAAGCCATTGAATAGCTGTGATTATCCTCTCCACAGTATCCGTTAACTCTATTATATCACCACTCAACTGCCGTTCTCGCTCTTCTCGGCTTTGTTTCCTCGGGACGGCGGTAGGGGGCGCGCTGCCATGGAGTCGCCTGGGTGCGAATGGGGTTTTCGCGGTGTTTGGTGACACCGCTTGTGTGAAAAGAACGAAACTGATTGTGACACTAATTAAACTCGCATCATATTGGATAACTGTTCACTTCTGTGGTGTGGCGGGACAATTGATTCCGGTTAAGGCGCGTCACTGTTTTGCCTGTAGTTTTTAGAAGCTCACCAGAGAGTGACACAGCGACAGTTGAACCTACCAATGACCACTCATCGTAGCCCAGTCGTTATGTCAACTGGCTGCAATTGCCATGGTCCTGGGTTCGATTCCTGGCGCGTGCTCTCGGGTTATTCGATTTCTGGGTACAGGAGAAAACGTGCCCCTCGCATATTGCCATATGGTCTCGAGGGATACTGAATTGAAAATAGGAAATGAATTTTTTATAGTAAAATCGAGGGTGTGGATTATGGATATTGGTCTTAAGATTTTAAAAAATCTGGTAAGTCGTGCAAAAGTACATCTAATGCAAAAGTTTTTGGGCATGTTAAAGTTGAAATTAGGCTATCTAATAATTGGTGCATCATGTGGTTTGCTTTTTTATGGAGGTAGGAGCAGCTTTGAAGGAGGTAAAATTGCCAATAAGGTCAACAAAACTTAGTTTTAAATTGTTTTGTCAAGTCACATTTTACGGTATTTCGTTTGGGAAAATCAAAGACTACCGTCAAATTTTTAAAGCTTGCAGTAGCGATATAACTTCCAATAACTACCACAATTGCATTTTGCGCATACCACCTAGTTTCGAAACTAAACCTATTCAACATTATTCCATTTGTAACGAGTCCTCCAAATCGTCTTGGAAGATTTATGTTCGCCATCCAAGGCGACGCAAGAAGACCCATTAGTAATGTATTGGCAATAAGAAACTAATTGGTTCTTCGGCAAGAAAATAAATTATAAAATAATTTTAAAAAATGAATCCCAACCCAACCCTTGACACGTTTGGAGGTCCCACTGCGCGGTTAGGCTAAGTGTCAGGAGAGAGGCCATCACAGGAAACTACCGAAAAAAAATTCACCGCTGACTGTATCGAAAGCAGACCGAAAATGAGATTATTCCATTAGCCCCGGAAAAGAAAAATGGCGTCGCCCGCCAGAGCAGAGTTATTCAGTCGGGGTCTAAC
>JAUJYS010003267.1:0-13358 GCA_033995665.1 Melogona broelemanni | reverse complement strand
CATGTTTCGATCGCACCGGGCCAAGGAGCGTGCTCGTGCCGCTGCCAGGACGTGCGATTTTTGATCGACGACGCGCGGTTTCGTCACGATATATCGTCCCATTATACATCACATAACGATTAGGGTGATCGGGATGACGATTGGCCGGGGCAAAAAAGAGAGAGGGAAGGTGTTCTGCGTCACCGTAACGATGGACGGATTCTTGCGAACTTTAAAAATAGACAATACCGGGAAAGATGTAGCGTTCGATTATCAAACGGTATTATGCTCTTTGCTGAACGATTTGTGACCGATTGGAACTCGTACGTCGAAATAAAGTACCTGTCAAAGTCGTCTATTAAAAAACTATTTACGTTATCTGAAATCAAGATTAAGAACGCTGTACGGACAATGTTGCACGTATGTTACGTCAACCAAACTTTGATAACTTTTGTCGAAGCCTTTTGATTTTCTTAATTCGGATTAAATTAGTTTAAAGTATCTGAGCGACGTAATAGGATATAATATATTCTAGCTTTGTTAAATATCCGATTTGATGTTTGAAACGGCAAATGAAATCAAACAAACCAATATTGAAAAAGGCAGTTGATTAAATTATAAAATTTGATTGTAAAAAGTTCTAAAAAATTGTTGAAGTTGATTAAACAATATTTTTTTTACAAATCTGAATTAGTGACTCTGCAATGTAGATTAACCACTTGTTCTACTTTTTAACAATTGAATTTGAAACTACATAATAAAAATCGCATGGTGGATATGGTGTTGGTGTTGTTCTTAACCATCATGGCGCGTTGTAACTATCGAATATACAGTATCTGCGAGTTGGGAATATGTTGCTCCGCTGGAGACCGCGACCTCCAAAAGGAAAATGGAAAACTATCTGGTCCCACCATCTGTGCGACGCAGAGAAGACAAAAAAAATCGAGCCAAGTGGGTTATGAACTCCTCCTCCTCCTCCAACTAAGGAAGTTCTAGACTTCACAATATTTGAACAACCCACTTGTTGCTGTAACCCCGCTTCGCGACAGTAATTTGCCCAGATGCTGTGAATCGTCGTGCCAAGTTGGTCCCCGCATCGCATTTTACCCCCTCCTTTCTTCTTTCTGTACTTCGATGATGAGAAGACGTACGTCACCCATGTTTGGCACAGATGACGAGTATCAGCACGCCGCAGAAAGCTTGAATGTTGCGACTCAACCATTGGATGATGGTACAGGATGCGTCACAAAAATCTTGACGAAAAGTTGTCGGGCATTACGCCTACACCGAAGAAACTTTTAATTTCAATGCCGACCGTACAAAAAGCTACTGAGTAAAAAAAAAACATGTTTCAAAAATGATACATCAAATAAAATACAAATTGCTTGTGTAGTTACGATGGAAAGATCAAGGTCAACATGATGATTTCATTTAATTAAAAACAAAATATGAATGAACTTCAATTTAAAAAGAAAGTCGGAAATCGGTTTAAAGTTACATTTACGTAGTTGACAATTAGCCAAACATTAAATTATCGTAGCTGTTGAATATTAAAATCTACGTTTAGATATCGAAGTGAATTAGATTTAAAACCGCAACAATTACTTATTTATAATTGTCAAATTGGTAAATTTGTAATAATTTAAATTGTGAAAGGAAATATTCTTTCGTAATTTCTTGCATTTGTTTTTGAAAACAATTCGAAAACGACATACAGTACACTGGTTAATAAAATTCGAATTTCCTTTTGAAACGAATGCGATAAATTTTCGATGTCTTCGGCGTAAGTTCACAATATTTCTAATGAATTCATAAAGTATTTGATCAACTGTCTCTCTTAGGCGAGATCGGGAGTGATCCTCATTGTAATTTGATGTATCGTGCATGAATGCAATTGAAATAAAAAAAAACTATCGGGGTATTCGATTTTTGTTGTGTTGTCACAAGCAGGCTTGTTATAATTTTCTTTAAACCGATATCATCGAGAAAAAGCACCCTGTATCATTTTTGTTCCCCTAGCTTTCATAGCAAGATAGAGGTCCACGGACACCAGATCCCAACGACGTTCTTGGGATCTGGTGTCCGTCGAATTTTAATCGCTCTTTTATGAATTAATGAGGATGTCAATTATAGAGCTTATTGTTAATGGTTGCTCAGAAAGGGGGCGTGGTATTTGTGAGGGATGGGGTGTGGGCTGTGGGCCAAAAAATTGAAAGCGCTGACGACAAGTCTGTTTTTGATCTGAGGGTCAGCATACTTCCCATATCAAGACTGTCGGCGTCTTCTCTTGTTATGAGTAGTGAAAGTGGGAGGGTGAGAGATAAACATGAAATAATAACTAATGGGACCGGATTTTTAAGTTATCTCATTGAATTCATTGTCCATAAAATGCATTGTTTTTTATTATTTGGTATTAATTTAAATTGTGTCGAATCCTCCTTCGGTGCGACGGTTCCTGGTTCAATTTCAGTCTATGGCTCTCGTACAATAGATCCCGGGGTACTGGTGATAATGTGCCCCTCCAATGCTTCCAAATAATGCTCAAGCAGTTATAGCCGGGGCACCGAATCTCTTGTAGTGGCACTGCACTGCATTTGCACTGCAATTATGACACACGAAAGTGATGTCAAATAAAAACATAAAATAAAAATAAAATACATGTTGACCTTTAATTGTAAATAAAGTGATACGAGTTGTGATCTCCAATTAAACAGAAGCACAGAAAATATTTGGTTATTGCTTTCAAAATGGAGATATTTGAAAATGGTTGGAGCCTTATCATTATTTGTGGAATTTATAAATTAGAATTAATTTATAATTACATTAAATAAGGTTATGGTTAGTCAAATAAGGATTTTTTGTTTTATTTTGTAAATTACAAAATAAAGTTATTTTATTTTATTTTGCTCTTCAATTTTATTTCTAGTCAAACGGATATGTCTGGGCGATCTGAAATTTGCCCAAAAAATCACAAACTATTTTTGTCGTTTAGCAGAAATTTACTTGCTTTTTATGTAATTAGCCCATATTTAGTTTATACTGAACTTTGCATAATTGAACATATCGTAATTAATTCTCTAACTCCTTTTCTGCAAGCAATTAGAATGCGGTTAACCCCCCCGTCTCAGCTAGAGACCTGAAGACCGAAATCACACGTCACGTGACGATCAACTTTCATTACGTCGCGTCGCAAAACGGTAACGTAAACCTTCAAATGTTTATGTTACAATTTTCATACCCAGCTGAGAAAGATCCGTCAGGAAACGCCATCTGCAATGTCGAAATTACACTGTCGTAAAGCATGTTTTTAATTTACCAAAGGTCACCATAAAGGGTCATTAAGGGTCATCAGAAAAGGGCTGCGAATGCCTTGGGCTGATACGAACTTGTGAAACTCAATTTTATGCGAGTTGCGAAAGTGAATAAAATTGAATCGCCTTCAAAATTGAATTGCATTCGTATAAACAAAGAGTACACAAATGAAGTCGATTAAAATTTGTATTTAAAATTGGAAAGCGTTCATCAAATTGAATGAAATTTCGCATACATGTTGGTAACAATTTTTTTTTATTTACCGTCGTAATATGACCCATATGTGACCCATCTAGGACGGAAAACAAATTAATATTCGAATAAATAAATTATTATTCGTAGAATCTTTTCACAAACATGCTTTAATTGAAACATCAATGACATTGCTTTATTTTATTATCAAGCAGAAACATGCGGAAAAAATGTTTTTTTTTCCAAGGAATGCAATAATTTACTATTATTCTTTCGAATTATATTTTCGAATATACAAACATTTTAATAATAAAAAATTATGTTGCTGATACACTTTTGAATCTGTATTTTTATTTGTGACATAATACATAATATTTTTTATATAAACCGTAAAATTACGTCGTTACGGTCAGCGAGTTTTGAGTCAGAAATGCTGGTAAACCCCAAGATTAGAATACAGTCTGTATACTAATCTTGGGTAAACCCCAGGAACGGTGGTTCCGATGCAGAATTTGAAAAAAAGCGAAAATAACAATACCGTTTCTCAATTCTCGTTTATTTAAAAACGATGTTGCTGTATAACATGAATGACATTCACAAATAAGTAAATTCTACTTAAAAGAAGCTTTTCCAAATTCAGGAAAAACAACCCGATTTCTACATTGGATTGGTCCAGTGGGCGAGAAAGTGATGTCGATGTCATTCCACTGTGGTAGCGATCCGAAGAACCCCGTAGTTCCAGCCCTGGTGCAAGCTATTTGATCGACATTGTCTTTTGTAATGCACCTGTATCAGGAACACATTACTTATTACTGAATACATTATATCCGCAAGTAGTCTCGGGAAAATTTGCAACAACGCAGACACGCTATATTCTTCTCAGCCGCACAAGATAGGTCGATTGACGTTTATTTTTACATTAATCAATAGCATTTATGTATAATTGGATTGATTTACTATTTTGTCTCACATTAATTTTGAGTTTTTTTCCAATAAAGCCTCAGCATCTTTTTTTAATGTTCATCATTCATCTTGAATCATAGAAAACGGATGCGCCACCTACCGGCAGTAATCATCTCTACCGTCTCCATCTTCATCCTTCATGTACCAAGTGTTGTTATATCCAAGTTTGAATCCCTTAGTGGCCGAATTATATGTTTTTGATTCGTTCGAACCAGCCAAATCACAGCTCAGGAACATGTTGTGCTCAAATCCTACGATCCTGTACTTAGACAAGACACACGCAAAATTAAATTGCAATAATATAGAATGTGCAATAATAAAGTGGTTCTCAATCGAAAGACACCTATCATCTAAATTAAACATAATACTCGTAGATGCACAGATATATGAACTCACCGACAGTAATCATTGGCGGCTCCCTGACCCTGTACATCAGCCCATCCGTGAAATTTTAGTTCGTATCCTACATCACTAATATCGTATCGGCGTGGTTTGGTTTGGAAAAGGTGCGGCGCGTTGGTCTTCAGACAAATCACTGATTCCTCTTGCTCTTCAAGTTTGATAGAAATGGTGATAGTAGCATTTAAACAAAAGTCAGAAATTTCTAAAATGATACGTAATACCTTAATTGAAAGAAGAATCTTCGGTGAAATTAGATGAATATTCTAAATAGTTTTTTTAAACTTTCAATTATCCGTTCAATATTTTTGTGAATCATGTTTTAATTTGTTGAAACAAAATTAAATCAAAATTTAACAGCAAAATTCATATGAACAAATGCAAACTAAAACATGATGGTGCTTACGCACGCCAAGACGAAAATAACTAATTTTATTCAATCGGTTGATTTTCAATAGTTGCAAAATAATTCCCAAAACTGTACAGAATTTTTTTTAAACTGAAAATTATTGCCAAGACGAAAATAACTAAAATAAAACAGCTACGAATTCTAATTTTATTCAATCGGTTCATTTTAATAGGTGCAAAATAATTCCCAAAATTGTACAGAATTTTTTTTTTTAAGTGAAAATTTTGCATTATACACTCTGAAATAAGACGCTAACTCTGAAGGAATGAAATTACAATGCGTTTAGCTGAAAACGTTCTTACCGGGTATACTTGTCGATTGTCCAAAAACAACTTGAAATAGATTTGTCGTAAACAGCAGTGAAAAATAGATATGGAAATACATCTGCATGATTTCTAACTCGGATTTTTTTCCTGCACAGGTTTAATGTTTTGGCGTACTTCACCGTTTGTGGTTTGAAATTTGATTTTTTTATTAAATTGACGCTTTGATGATGCGCTAATTCCGCTGGAAGCAGCGAGGTCACAATTTCCTGCAGTACCGAGTAAAGACCCTGGAAAACACAGGAAGCTTTGCCAATATTTACGTTTATGTCTTTCGATAACAAACAATGTGGAACATATTTAATAGTTTGCATAAAAATGTTACAAGCATCCGTAACGTTGCGCAATCATTATACGACTTTCACAAAAAATATTTTTGCAAACTTAAAACAGTAAAAAAAAATTTCTAATCAACAAAAAATTATATACAGTATGTTTTTTTCCAATGTACGATTTTGTTTCGAAATTAGAAAATTGGAGCTTCTCCCGAAAAACTTCGCCTTCAGCAACCCGGCATGGCACACTTTAAATAGCCTGAGAGATATATGAGTATATAAGAGAGAATATAAATTTTAAATTGCAGAGAGAATAGATAGACGCAGATTCGGGTTGAGCTAAATGACAGTAGGTGGCGCTCAGAGCGCCCGCGGCGGCAAATGATTTTTGTCCAAACTTATGCATGACATAAAAACATAGATGATATAAGACGCACAATTAAAATCAATCGCCGAACTGAGACGAGCAAAACGATGAACGAGATTGTGTGAAAGCACAAAATGTTAAATTCGCGTTTGTAGTTGTTAAAAAACGCGATAGTTACATGTCATAGGTTCTAAAAATCAGACCTATGAAGCATGGTTAATTGTCGCCACGGAAAGGCACACGTAAAGTAAATACCATTAGACTAGTCCCGAATTCAGTACACAGAATCATTCGACGAAAATGGAAAGACATTTCATTTAGCTTCTAATTTCTGGACTTGAACCAAATTAATAGTAAGCAATTTCTTGAATTGAAAAAATTAATAGTAACCAATTTCTTGAATCGAAAAAAAATAATCGCAAACAATTTCTTGAATTGAACAAATTAATATATTATAGTAAACAATTTCTTGAATTGAACAAATTAATATATTATGGTAAACAATTTTATGAATAAAAATAGTAGTAAACAACTTTTAAATATTTTAATCACGATCGACTTGGTGAACGATAACGGTTTCCGAATACTGGTCATGATTTGAAAGAAATCATATTAGAATGTCCAATGACTTGAGATATATTGCAATTCCATCAGCTGCTATCAAATATACTGCATCGTCTGTGTATAATTTACAAAAAAGCTTCCAGTCCCCCCTCGCCTCAAAGGCTAGTGCAGCAATGAATGTCCACTAACTGCATTTACTCGTACGTCAAATTTAAAGGCACTTAACAGTAATCAGAATTCACGTGGCCTGTCAGGCCAAAATTGGCCGGGGGGAAAAGACAAACGACAATCGCCTCACTAATGAATACGTATAACTTAATAATTATTATTGCCTGTGTTAATTACATGCACCGATGCCTGGCAGATAGATGGACGGAAAATACAATCACCCGAAAAAAATTGTCACCATCTTGTGTTAGGTGGCGCGCAAAGTCACGGATCGATGGAACCAATTTCGAGCATGAACAGGGCATGCTATATGGATGCTTTGCTTCTGCAGAGATACAGTTTGATGCTAATAATGTAATATATTGACTTATACAGAGGTAATTTGGCTTGAGAAATGATTTTGTTTAAGGCTTGCACGATCATGAATTTCATTATTTATTCATGCATTTTTTTATTATAAAAAAAAAAGCTTTTATAAATACAGTAAAAATAGCTGCTAAGCCACTGAAATTTTGGCAAAAATATTTAGCTCGGCGTGGTTGGCACGTGCGTGATTACTCCATTGGCCGCAAGATATGCCACTAGCGTGTTATTTTTTCCAGTGACGTCAACGCAGGACAAAGTTCGAATGTGTCCATTGAGGCATTGACGGATCGAAAAATTGAGTCTACCTCATCTGCAGGTGTCGGTGGCGCTCCAGCGTGGAGGACTCGTAGCGGTCGGCAAGTTCGGGATGCAGTAGGCACGAGAGCAAGGCACCGTCCGTGCAGTCGTGGTCGGACCTCGTCGTGCAGGCGCCGGCGTAAGACGAAGCACCCGACGCCATTATAATCGGACGAGGGACGAAGGCAGGAATCTATGAGACGAGAAAACGAAATTAGTCGCAATCTCAAACAAGTTAGCTTCAACGAAAGTAGCTGACAATCAATCAATGTAGAAAATAGCACAACAGTAGTGGACAGCACGAGAACACAAGACAAGAGTACGATCCGTCTAGCCCAGTCGATATTGCAACTGGCTGCGAAGCGGCGGTCCCGGGTTCGATTCCCGGCGCAGGCTCTCGTTTATAGAGTATTCTGATCACAATCTCGAGATAATGGTGGAAACGCGCTTCTCACATATTGCCTAAGCAACACAATGGTTACAAAATCTCATGTAGTAATATTCACTACAGTAAGGGGAATTCCCCGAATGTAATTCACTACAGCGAGGAGAAGTGAGAGGGATGAGGGGTAAAAAGTTTGTATATCCCTCGAGTCTGAGGTGCACGTATTCACCAGTACCCGGGATAGTATAAATGGGGACCCGCGCCGGGAATCGAACCCGGGACCCGTCGCAATACCGACAGGGCTACGACGAGGGCAAACTATTAGTCGAACGGAGAAGAACAACAATAGATAAACAAGTTAATTATCACCACAACCGGGATTCGAACCCAGAACTTTCTAACACAATTCAAAATTCAACAAAAAATAGTTGCACCTACACGGGGAATCGTACCCAAAACCTGCGTTCGGGACTTAGTGTTGATTATAGTGTTCATCTCGTGAACATAGTTTGTTTATATTTAACAAACGTCTTTCTAATCGAGAGTTGTACACAGATCAATCACGAATGATCACAAGCATCGACTTAACGTATTTCTAATCACTCGATTATGATCTCCAAATTATTGCGGAACACACCGTGTCACTCTTACGGGATGTCAGCTGCAGCGTGTGTCATCCGCAGACACAATCAACCACGATTGGCAGACTGGAAAATTGCTCGGGTTTTGGTTTATGGTATTAGAACTTGTTGTAATTAGTCACCCAGGGAAAATCCCAGCACTTACAGAAACAATTCGGTATCAGTGTTACAAGATGAATGTCAAGGCACATATTGGTGCTATCTTTGTTGTATAACGCTGCCACAAGAAAAACATTGCTAAATTGGCATTAGCGTGAGTGGCGTGTGGGATACGTCATTTACCTCGCGTACAAAAAAATAAATATGTGACATCAAAATAAAAATGAATTTCAATATGGAGCATCTCAAAATATTTTCTGGACAGTTTCAATATCGGACAAGAAATTTCAAAATAAACATTTTTTTTAAAACCAAGTGGCCCTTTAAAAAAATTAACTGTTATTATAGGATTACAGTATTAAAGGATATCGTATAGACCCTATACGATGCTATACTAATTTTGTCATATCCTATTTTTTTGTGGAAACATCATATTGCAAAGTAAGAAAAAAATAATCAGTTTTAGGGTTTAAAATTTTTTATTTTTTTATTTTTTTAAATTCACCGTAGCGCCTAGTGCACTACAGGAATACTGCACCCTCGTGTCTCTTTGGAGATATGTGAGGGGAAGGGAAGGGGGATGCAGCTTTTAGATAGAGCATGCTTTTTAATTGAGAAAAACTGATTAAACATAAATAAAATCAGCGATATTACAGTCCGATAGTAAAACACTTTTAATCCGTCAGGTACAGAGGAAAGAAATACGCGAGCTTTCGGCTGTGACGCCTTCTTCGTTGGTGAATAAAAATAAAATGAAAATGAACATGGAACGTTTTTTAATGTAAAAATATATTATACCAACAAAACGTATGATGCACTTTTTTGCGTTCTCAGATTAAAAAACATTGTACAGTCCCACAACTCATAGTTAACATGAAAATGAAATGTCCGGTTCAGCGCCGGAGAATTCGATAACAATATCGTATTAGGTGAGTACTCTGCGGGGGACGCGCTGTTCTTCATCTGATACGAATAAATCTATTTTCGCGTACTGCATCCTCCCGATATCCCGCAGAAAAGTAAAATAATATACTCTACTGGTATACTGAATAGATACTATCCCCTCAAACATATGGTGGACATCTATTTATGTACTGTTTGTTGAGGAGGGGCATTTGTCTGTCTGTGTAAAGTTACACTTCGTTTGACACGTCTTCTGAGTTCTGAAAAAATACCAAGTCGCCCCTGGAGGATTGGAGAAGGCTAAGTTGATCTGCTCACTAAACTACAGTTTAAAAAAAAATAAAATAAAGTTCCCTATCATCTAAAAAAAACCTGGTTGCACTGGTTACGTGAAAAGTCCCCTACAAAATAGAACGTTGCTTACTGCAGTGCTGTCCGAAGTGACATATTAACGCTATTCCGACACAATAGCTTCACACGCCATTTGGTGCCACGACGTTTTCGTCATCACATTGTTTACGGAAACGCATATGCACGCAACAACTGAACACTCTCTTAAAGTGGTCGGGGGAAAGGAGGATGGTTGTGAGGGAGTTGAAGGCTAACGCGTAACAACCGTTCACACTTTGTCGACACATCTAGTGGGTCACGTGTTTAGATAGCGTTTTGATATTGGGGATCAATCCACTCTGGCGTAGACACCACAGCGTAGTGGGGCGAAGGTCTGGGGGTCGATTCCCGGCGCGGACTCTCGTGTCCATAGCAACACCTGATTCGCCGAATTTTTATTACCGTGTCTGTTTAGGAAGGATAACAGAAATTGTGGACGATTTGTAAACTAATGTTTGCGAAGTCAATATTTTGCACGGGGATGTACATGTAGAAGGTTGTTTAACGTTCATGGTGACGATTTTAAAAATACTGAATACATGACTTAAAATACAAGATTTAAATTCGCAGTTTCGCAGCATTCAAAGTACAACCTATGTTCGTCAGAAATGAGCGATTATATTTTTTTATGAGCATTTTGAATACTGTATTCTTTACTCAAGGTTTCTTTTCTTTTATTTACCCCTTTTAATTATCACGAAATTATTGTTACTTTCTTTGTAAATCATTTTATTTTTTTACCTTCAATAGAACTGCCATTTTTTGGCGAATATTAATGCAAAAATAATTTCGTGAAGTCCTAGTGTGTCACTCAGCTCACACTCAGCAGCAAAAGAAAAAACGGGATTATTGAGCTGAAATTCTGAGCCCTTCAAAATCCTTACCACGGACTCTAGCTCCCGTAGTTTCTTTCGTTTAGCCGTTCTTCTTGCAGGCCA
Organism: Melogona broelemanni; assembly: GCA_033995665.1. Taxonomy (NCBI): domain Eukaryota; kingdom Metazoa; phylum Arthropoda; class Diplopoda; order Chordeumatida; family Chordeumatidae; genus Melogona; species Melogona broelemanni. The sequence goes on along the minus strand of JAUJYS010003267.1, from coordinate 2,388 downwards.
AACTTTTTAATCCCCATTCGTTGGCTCTATATTGCAAAATAACCCGCGCCATTTGTTCATCATCTATTTCCGCTTCCCGGGCCAGGGTCAGGCGACGATGACGTGAAGACGCCATGACTGGTGGCGGCGACAGAGGCTCTCATATGACTGCCCGGAGCCATGAGGGTTTCGCGCATCTCTGCTCTGTTTTATGCGCGACGATTCATCATACTAACGTTGGCTAAGTAGGCGCACTCTTTTAACTGTCGGGTCACTGGTGAAGCGCGTTCCCTTATCTCTTTACACTCTCTTAAACGCATACCAGTCACGGACAAAACGCATTTCCAGAGAGTAAAAGACATATTTTTCACGTCGCGACTTTATTGTGCCTTCTGACAGGGACCGGCATTCCTCCACCCCTTCACCCATGAAATGTTGGGGAATTTTTGGCCGGTACAACGTGATGCGTAGTACTTTTTCAGAGTCTTTAATCGGATTACTTATTCTGGGGACGTTATTTTTCTTCGTTCCGGGTTAGCACTTTTGCAGTGTTGGGAACGTTCCTTTTAATTAAAAATGAACCCGTTTCTGTTCCTATAAATATTTAAAGGGACTTGAGCGTTTGTAGTTTTTTACAAATGGAACACGGTACATTTTAATTACCTACGTAACTTTTCACATGTCTAAGAAAATATTTTCCATATGTTTCGTTAATAAATTATTTTAAAACCTTTAGATATACTAATAAACAAATACCATTTGCAGTAATTGTGTTAATCAATTTCATTATTATTCATGTTGATTAATCAAATAATACTATTTATTACTTGTATATTCGACAGTCGAATAATAATGTTTTTATTTGCTACTAAATAACAATATACATATATTTTTTTAAACAAGGCAAACAGAAAAATTCCATTTGCTGAACAGCATTTTTGAAAATTACATTTTGGATAGATAAGCATGTACGTACATATTCGCATACGCTACGTCTAATAAAATTTAAATTTGTAATTACTTCTATACTTGACGCATGGCGCTAGAAAAACCACGTATTTTACTCGGAAAAATAGCATATTTTATGCAGAAGCCATGTGCGAAATAGAAAACGTATAAAAATGTCGCGAGACGGGTTTATTCTTGAGTGCAGCAACAAAATGACAGACCCATACGGTGGTCGCGCGTCAAACTGAAGCCTCTTATAAAAATTGCTTCTCGGAATAACGTCTGGGTCAAATCTTACTGCTCGTGCCACACGCACACTTCAGACGTGTAACTTCCTTTTAGTTTTTCTCAGTAAATGAAGGTCTTCTGTCTCGAGGAGAGCCTTCTGCTGCAGGATGCCATCTTGTCCTGGTGATCTTTTTCGGTGTAACAAACGGTCCAGCTGCTATTTTGAGCGGTGGCCACTGCGCTTGTGCATGTCACTGCGCTGTAGAGTTCCAATTACGAGAATTTATTTATTTATTGTTATTACTATTATTCACTTCAGTGAATAACACTACTAGATATTTCACTGCAGTAAATAACACGACAGGAGATTTCACTGCAGTGCATAATACTACAGGAGATTCTTTGTAGGAATCCTTTGTTAATTTTTCATTTTTTAACAAAAATGTACCATTTGGGTAGAGAAACATGGTCTCGGTACAGCATTGTAGAAAATCGACGAAAACTAATATTGAAATATTATTTTAAGATTGGGATGACATTTTTAACAAGGTAATTTAAAATAATAGACGAGAGTTATATAAGTCGTGTGATTATAAACTTCAAAATAAAGATGATCCTTAACCATTTAGGAACGAAAATGGCAACACTTCTAGTTCTTACACTTCAAGCAAAAAACAGTTTTGACGACACTGTAGACTGACGAACGTCGTCAGTCTATAGTGTCGTCAAAACTGTTTGCAGATACTGTATGCATGTGTTTATGTATGTTTGTACCGTAGGCATATCCGAATCTGTCTTCACCTGGCTCCCGCACTTTTGAATGCCCGCGTCTGTTCTAGCCATTAAACGTACCGTAGACCTAACCGCGGATTAGGACCCCGAAAGGACGGTACCGGTATGTAAATCCGAATCTGTTAACATCCTCGTGCGTTTTACTAAATTTTCTTATAATAAACAGCATTTTATGTCTTCTTAGTATTTCAAGTCGATCTGTATTTTTATTTTTTGCTTAAACTTACTAGAAGTGTTTTGCCGTTTTCGTCACTAAACGGTTAAGGATCATCTTCATTTTTCAGTTTAATATAACGTTTCAATATTAGGTTTCGATATTATTTCTAAACGAGAGTTTGCCAGACTCTGTGTATTTCGCCTAATCTTTTTTAATTTTTTTATTCCGGATCACTGTAGTGAATAGCACTACAGGAGGTTATTGTACCCCTCGTGTCGCTGTGG
>JAUJYS010003266.1:0-13360 GCA_033995665.1 Melogona broelemanni | reverse complement strand
GGGGGGAGCTATATGTCACTAGAGCTCGTTCTCAGCCCTGGTTGTCAAAATTAACTCATGCATGACTTATTGTGGCTCAGTCGGTATTGCAACCGGCTGCGGTGTGGCGGTCCCTGGTTCGATTCCCGGCGCGTGCTCACATTTTTTTCGATCCCGGGGTATTGGTGAAAATTTGTTCTTTATATGTTGCCATAGCTACAGGAGGGGTACAGATCGTCCTGTTGTGATATTACCGATCGTGATTGTAAATATTAATGATAAAATAAACTTTTCAGTAAGTCCTATACATTTTAAGCGGAAGACATCGTTGGCTAATATAAAAAAGTTGAACTACATGTCAACATGATTTCATATTTTCGCTAAATTTTTTATCTGATATTAGCCATTGAAAGGTCAATGATCCGCAAGCTGTCGTTGTCGTCATGAACTTTAGCACGATTTCGCAAGACAACCTTGCATTTGCTACTCCTCCCCCCAACCTTTCTCATTATCTTTATCTCCCATTTTTTTGCACTATCAAACACTTACCACACTGGGCATTACGCGTGCCATTGCGTGCCCCCGAAATAATTGCCATACCGGTATAGGCAGCATTACTGTATATACACGATTTTATTGTTGAAGAAACCGGGTCCAATTTGTCAAATATCACGTTTTCTTTTCTCCCCTCGGCCTTGCTTCACTTTACTTTCCGGATTTCTTACGCCGTTATGTTGTCAGTCATAGTATAGTGCAAGGCGTAAATGGTTTTTTCGTAAAACTCGTTTCGGTTTTGGGTGGGTGTGTGTGTGTGTTTTGTGCGCTGCACTTTGAGCAGGGAAATGGCGTTGTGGGGATAACTTTTGCTGTATGACCTATGACCTTTGACGATTTTTTTCTTCTGAGTGTGACGTGAATGACAGCCGGCAAAAAAGTGGATCGACTCGAAGTTTATTGTGTTTGGGGAAATTTGTTTTTTGGTTAAAAAAAAATATTCTTTTGTGATAGGAGAAGCGGTGATTTTTATATTTTTTGAATATGTCGCCCGTTATAAAAAAGTTCCCAGAATTTCGTTTCCAGCAGATCCCACAACCAACTGCTAACCTTTGCCAAGATTTCTGTTTTTGATTTGGCCTGGGGTTGGCCAATGGCTTGACTTGGCGGAATTTTGTCAAACGAAATTTGGGCTTGCCAAAATTTTCCACTCTCACTTGTCATTCAAAAAAATTGGAAATCGTTAGTGTCATGGGAAATCACGATAAACCAATTAATTTGTTTTGCCAAATCTTCTGTACGCGACCAAGTGAGGAGGGTTTAATTGGCGTGGACTTGTTGTTGTAAACAGTCGCTTTGCCAACGAAACACAAAAAATATCAACAAAGTATGCACAAATATAACTTTGAAAATGAAATCGTACAATTTGGTTATGATACGACCAATAATAATTACGATACAAATATTAACATTTGATGTAATTATCATTAATTGCTAATTACATTAATAATATTTATTTTTTGTGAGCAACACAAATTTAATCTTTTTGTTGAATGTTCGTTCGATTAATAGTTATATTAATTCGATTTAAGATGGATGCATTTTTATTGGTACATTTTTATTGAATTTTTTATATTTCATTGATGTCTCAATATTCTCTGAAATGTTACTAATTTATGGTGATTTTATGCGACGGACTATTTAGAACTGATCTTGCAGATGAGGTCGATGTTAGTAATACATTTAGCTTCAATTTTATTAAAAAAAAAAGATTCTTCCCGGATATCCCTTGTGGGCAAACAAATTACCTAACAAAACGTTTACGTCGACAAAATAATGCACAACAAATCATAAATTAAAAACGCGACAGATCTGTTAAAGAATTTCGTTTTTAAAAATAAGGTTTGAATTGTTTTCGCATGTTGTTCAACTATATGAGCTGTCAAATGGGGTTTTTGGCTCGCAACCACCAATTTCGTCGTCAGTGTTGCCAAATTATTACCCAACCCCACGCGAAAAAGGGGAAAGAGGGAGGACAAAAACGGAAACACTTTCCTCGAGCGCCAAAAAAAGAAGAGAAAAAAACCAAACATAAACAAACCATTAAAACTATCATCGGCATCATCTGCGATAAAAAAATGCTAATAAAAAGATTCTTGTTCACGGTTTGCAATTTTTTGTTGCTCTAGCCCCTACTGTATACACTATCTTTGGTTTTTACGTCTCGCCCTCCCAGTCCTCCAGCTCTCTTTGATTTTTTTATTAGTTTTTTTTTTCAAACAACCTTCTCCTTTTTCCAAGTCTAGCTCTCGTCGTCCGGACTCCACTCGTTTCAGAGAAACAATTTTTTCGGTTTAGCGTTACCCGTAGTCGGCCATTTACTCAGGAGTACAATGGAGACTATCTCTTGGTTCTTGTTTTTTGTAAATGGCGACGGATCGTTTTTTTTTTTCTTCTCCTCTCTCAACGCCAATTTTATGACTGGCGTAATAATAATAATAATAATAGTAATAATAACAATAATAGTGGCGGCCGTTGCCGACAGGCGTCGCTGCTAGTGTCTGTTGCAACTCTGCTCTGTCCGCCAGTGTGTGTATGTGCGCGTATGTGTAACTTGAATGCTCGTTATATCGGGTCCGCATTCCGGACTTTGCCTTTAATCATCTTCGAAACGCAGCTAAAATTAGCTCGCGACCTTTAACGACTTCCGGTTGATAATGCAGTTAATTCCAGTGTGCAGGGTTGCAATTATATATTTGGCAGTGTTCGCGATAATATTAGGCCTACGACGCAGACACGCGTGTTTCCAAACGCTGCTTTGCTGCTGCACCGTTTGGCCCGTTGTAGATAAATGTTTGATATCTGTTCGGCACCATTTGCTACCGTTTTCAGCAACTTGGCTAAAGCTAGGCGGCTGCAGTCACGCAAGCGCACTTGAACCGCAGCGTGTTACGTCATTGACAGGTATTGTCGCCAAACATAATCGGTGGTTCGTTTTACTCTTGTTAAAATTGCAATTTTAAAAACGATAAACCGTGTTCGTTCAAATATTCTTTTTCACGCAGGTACGCTTATCAGGCTGGGAGCGTTGGGTAATATTTTTTGCGTGTCATTTTTCAACGGTAATCAATTAAGCTGTCGCTTGTTTGTCCAAGCGCCTTAGTCGGACGCTTACGCTGGATGGCTTTCATCGAATCACGCACGCATTATTAGTGAAAGCGCTTTAGTGCTATTTTGCCACTAATTAGCTCGTGAAAAATCAGCTCAGTCCTGTTCAATATATGCGCCTGGCTTTCTTTACCTTGGTCGAGCCCTTATTTACTTATCTTGGCCGCCACCACAACCAGAGTCTGCTGTTGTAAACGATCGATCGTCGAGTTAGGTGGATGGGTGGAGATAAAATTCAGGAGACACTAGAATTCGGGGTGGAGGGATAGATGACGAGTACACACGAATCTGAACGTACCACGCTAAAAGCTTTCCCGCTAAACATCACCAGGAAGTATTTGAAAACCGTGGGCTAGGTACATCTAGTGGCACTAGCTCTAGGTGGGGGATAAGTATGACGTGGAGGGTTCATGCAAGCAGTCGAGATATGTTTTGTAGGTGAAAAGGTTCGTTCTCGGTTAGGGGTGACAGGCAAGTTCGTTTTGAGGGGAGGGGGGAAATAGTTGAGAGAATTTGAATGCCTCAAGTTCAAGGGCGGTCACCCGCAAGGGGGATAGTGGGGTGGTGGGTCGGGATTGTTGGGGGATACCTTTGTATAGTCCATAGTCGTTGTCGTCACAGCTGGGGTGCACTTGTCCCGTTCGTGGATATGTCATCAAGGGATAGGTGGTGTGGGGATAAGGCTGAATGTTTTTTTTTCACGAGCGTTACGGAATATTACGTGAAAGATAAAACGAAATTTGGAAGTGAAAGGTTGAGGGGAAAGGGAGAGGAGACTGCGGGGAGGGGTGCTATTGAGGTAGGTTTGTACACAAGCTAGGTGGGTGGTGTGGGAGGAGTTGTGGTAAGAATGCCTCGTTCTATGCACACCGATTGCAGGAAGATAACGAGTGTCGGGGCGCGGGAGAAAGCCTATCTCGGCACCCCCCAAATTTCTCCGTACACCTTCGAGCAAGGTATACTCGTTTATCCATTTTCAAGAGTCGCATGTAACTTGGTGCGGGCTCTGTTTGATTTTTTTTTAATTAGGTTTCGAAAAGTACATGGATTTCGCCCTGTGTGGACTGTCGCTCCCCCTAATAAAGCTTGGAACCTTTAAAAAACGAAAGTGAACTTGCTATCCTGCAGGGTTCGCTTATTCATGTAATTTATGTCTCCAATAACATTCATGCGCAAAAGCAAAATTTTTTAGGTAATCTGTATTTTCAGTTGTCGACTTACAGTCGTTATTGTCAACTTGGGGGGAAAATATTCACAAGATTTTATTTCACTGGTAATTTCCAAATTGTTTTTATTTTGTTAAATTTTACCACACTCCAAAAAAAAAGAGATCCTTGAAAGTCTTAGCAGCCTTTGAACTCGATCGCGAACTGGAAAGTTTCAGAAGTTCTGAACTCAGTGTCGAATGAGTGACTCAGTACTGGTCCAATAATACAGAAATAGATACAATTTTATGGCACTTTTTTTATTCTTGAGCTGACACAGTGAACGAGACTTTTAGCGGACGAATCAGTGAATCGAGAGCATGCATATGTTGGTGAACTTCTCCGAATCGACCGACTCGGTGCTCGTCCATCACACGATCCTGCATCATGTCAGCGGTGACGACTCAGAAATGGGGCTCGCCCTCATTGCGTTAATTAATTTGTGTCTCGTATCTTAATTAACTTTTTTTTTCTCGGTATCTTCTCGTCATGCGAAGAGAGGCCGACCCACATGAATCGATACGCTCTCTCTTTCTCTCTTGTTCACTCGTATAACTCGCGCAAATGGCGCAATGTGCTAAAAAGAAGTAGGCCTATTTAGGGAAGAACGTGCGCTACATGTACGTAAATCAGCAAAAGAAGGCTATTGCATTATGTGCTCCTGGTCGACGTAGAGGTTCAGGGTTTTTCGAACGCGAGGCTAGATAGCGCATGCATTCGGTTGGTTTTTAAGCACGTCCTTGAATTTCCAACAGCGATTGAGACCCCCGAATGCCTTTCCTGAAAGATATTTAGAAAAATAGCGCACAAATTATGCTTCCAAGGTCCGTGTAAATAAAAATCGAGGCGAGAAAAAAAAAACAAGTTCAGCCAATATCTAGTAAATTCCTTTTGCTTTCAAAGTAGGTGGTTTCTTCAAGTGGAACTCAGACTGGTGCTTTCGTCTTAAATAATGTCCTAAGTTGTCTAAGTGCCATCGCAATTTTTCGATCTCTAAGAATTCCCAATAGCACTAAATTTTTATATCTCCAAGAATGGGAAGATCTCCAAGAACACCCTAAATTGCAAAATAGGAGAATGCATCTTCGGAGGCGCCATTTTACCTATTGGTGGTGGTGGTGGTCAATAGTGCGCCATTTTACCTATTGGTGGTGGTGGTGGTCAATAGTACTGACAATTTTGGACTTCGTCAGCGCAGTAACATTGACAAGAACGATATTTTTCGATATTTCGTTGAAAGAAAACTCTGGTACCTATATAGCGTTTAAAAAAATGAAAAATCTGTAATTGTCACCTAACCTTGGGCTAATGGCGGCAGATAGCAGCGCCGCCTATTGAAAACGCTAAGCACCCGTAGAACGTGTTCCGCAACATTCAAAGTTGGCAGATTAGAATTACGGAGACCCTCCGCGCTGGAGACCTGCCCCTCCCGTTGTTTCCCCCCAAATGAACTTGTCTATATTTGGATGAACAATTAGCCGAATTGCGTGCAGCACCGCGACTGCCTGTGTGGCGCGACCGGGCGCCCGCCACATTTTGCACCGGGCATGAGCCAGCACTTTTCGGGGAACACGAACGTATTAGTGAGGCGAGGTGAGCGAGTTTTGGAGGGGGTGGGAGGTTTTGGGGCGGGTGACGACGCCCATGCGGCCCGCCCACTGCGGGGTGTGACTGCACGCCGTCCACACAGCTCCGGCCACCATTAGTTTCGCGCGTCTGTCGCTGTCAAAATCTCCAAAAGTGGCGAGACTCACAACGACCGTTCCATACGATTAGTGCGTCGTTCTTCTGAGGAAGGCGCTGGTGGCGTTTTTCGGTGACAAATTTTGAGACCAACCACTTTGTGGCGACTTCTAAAAATTAAGATTTTAAATTTTCCTGTTACCATTTTTTGCACTTCGATATGAAACTGATTCTCGTCGTTATCCGGCCAATACCAGTCGCTGATTTCAAACAAGGGTGGATCTCAACACCGTTATTGAACACAAATCGAGCGAAGATTCTCCAAGTCCAAGACAATTACGTTCTGTTTATGATCATTTCAAAATTTATCAATCTGTTCGTTTCGGCATAGACGTGCAAATTTGGACTGCAACGGTGCAGCGACTGTCACGGACGAGTTTTTCTGCGTAGGCCCTCTACTCACGCGTGCATGTCCATGCCATCGATGCCAATATGCAGGCACGGCCGGAACGAGATCAATTTTGGCCATCGCTTCATTTGGTCGAAAACAGGACATGATCGGCGAAGAGGCCGAACCACGTCCGGTCGATGGTTGGGATGGCTGCGGCGTAATTATCGCATTCGTGTCGGCCTCCCCCTCGCTCCACCCCCTCGTGTCCAACCTACGTATATTTTTCTTGTCAGGGGGGGTCAGCTTCATCATCTTTTAGCGTAGGTGAGGCTACAAGAAAGATTTTTCTTGTCATTTTGGATCCAATATTTTGGCGCGCAGTTAGAAATTGCGTCGCCATCTCCCTGTTCATGATTACCATTTAAAATAAAATCACCTATTAAAATACCATTAATAAAAAACATTCTTCCTAAGTCAGGAACCGAAATGCGGGTGTTAAATTTATTTACTATTTTACATTTATAATGATGATACTACATTGCTGTACTATGCTAATAGCACTATACGCTAGAGTAAATCGCAAGGCAGAGTATATCAGCAAAACTTGTGGTGAGCTCTGCTAGCCTAGTCCAGTTGAAACTATTGTGTAGTCTTATGTTTTTTTTAGTGAAGCGCCCCTGGTGGCGACAGATTGAACCAAATGTCACGGGCACCGTCTGGTATTGATAGAGGCCAAAGGTCGCGAAAGAAGTCTTCGGGACCTGTCAGGCGTAAAGCGTGAGTTCTAAGGATATGGCTCCAATTCCGTTTCACCGAGGTTGGATACTGGAGTCTGACGACCGTCAGGTTTTCCCAATTTAGCTGTGTTTCTTTTTTTGTCCATCGAGGGGTGGGAGATCGGGTGGAAGGACGATGGGATTTTTGGGTGAGATGGGGTGGGTCACGTGGTCGTCGCTCGCCGCGGTTTTCGTTTCGGCTGGCCGCGCGTGGTGCGCGTGCTCAAGCGCGGCCATCCAATTATGCGAGGCGGGCGGCCATCAAGCCGGAAGTGGCGCCGCGCGCTCATCCTCCGCCTCCTAACACCCCCCAATTCCCTCCCGCCACTATGGTGGACCCGCCTACTTCTGCTATTGCCACGATGCGTGGTGTGTTTGACGGGGGTGGTTGTGGTGGTGATGGCGGCGGCAGGCGAATAGAGAGATGCCGATTTCTGCAAAATTTCCCACATCCTCCGACCTTTGACCGGCCGCCTTTTTTTTACGGACTAGTGTTGCCGGTGGAGGGGAATGGTTGTGTGGTGGTTGCTCATCCTGCATGCACACGCAGTACCATTTGCCCATTTAGCGGCCGTCACCACTTCCCCCCACCCCACCCCTCCTCCACCCCCTCTTCCAGTGATGGCCGTCCATGAGCGGCCATCGGTGGAGGGTTCAAGGACCAGATAATTTCGCGGAACCCGCCGCTGGTGATGTCGCCGCCGTTGGCCGCTTGGGGGTACTGCGGTCGGCGCGTCGTCGGCAGTTAGCGTCGTCGTCGACTGGCGATATCGCTTCGGCATGCGCGATTTGTCGTGCGGGTAATATCTACCTAAGGTGGGTGGATTTTGGTGGTGTGGGTATATCGAATTGACAGTGGCGCAAACTCGGCTTGTCAATAGTCGAGTTTCCAATTTTTGGCTCTTGCGTTTTTTTTTTTTTTTTTTTTTGGGGGGGGATGTTTTTTATTGGGTGTTTTTTCCGTTAGCGTTTTTGGCGTTTTGTTGCAGCGGTTGCCTCGACTTACGGGATCGGCCATACGAATCCCTATGAAGTAACAAGACATGACTTTCTGGTTCAACCTTGTATTGAATTTTTTTTTAATTTGTATTAACTTTGCCTTCTCTAAATACTAAAAATGAACAAAAAATATTCTTAAAATTCGTACAGTAGCGGTTCATTGGTGAGAACAATATATGTGTAATAATATATGTACAAAAATGTTTGCAAAAATCAATTCACATTTATTCGTATTATGCCTGCATTCTGCCAATTTATTCAAAATGAAGACGACTCCTACATACAAATGTGTATGTGAGTGACTCGCTCCCTGATTTGACCAAAATCATGGTGTCGCTTGAGAATAATCTTTATTTGAAGTGAAAAATGTACTGTGATGAAAGTCACAGAAAAAACAGGTCAGATAAGTACTTTGGAGTTTGAAAAAAAAAATAATTTAGCGATTTCATCTGGTCCTACCAGGGCAATTTTTAGCGATGCCGCGCCACGCTGCGCGCGCACGCTGCTATTATTTTTCGGTGTCATTTCTCCAAGCCTTTCCGTTTTCCGAATTGATATTTTAATATCTTGTACTCATCTTGAAAAAAAAAGTGATGTTTCCGTTCGACACCATTTCGCGTGGTATTGCTCTCAGACATAGTGCAGCTCAAGTGCAAGAACGACTGCAATTTTAATAAGAAAAAGTTTCGTTTTTTTTTGTCGTCGACACAAAAATTCGTCGCGTTTTTCGTCCATTTGGCTGCGATTCTCGTCAGACGAGCAATGCCACCACGCCACCTATATAACACTGCTGCATCGTGATAGCACGCGGGCGTCTGCAGGCAAGTCGTTCCGAGGCGTAACTATACCTTGGCGGCCTGTGGTAACCATAACAACGGGAACGCCGGCGCGACGCCGTCATCTTTCGTGCTAGGCCGTTTTGCCTGGCGTTTTTTCTTTTTTTTTTTGTTCCTACTCTTCGTCTTTTTTTTTTTCTATCTCTATTTCATCCTGGCGCCGCACGAAACTCGATTCCTAGAATTTTCGGTATGGCGAGGCGGTCGAGGAGGCCTATAGGCTTTATCGCCACCGCGTATCCAAAAGTTGGCGAACCGGGCTGCTGCTGGAAGATTACGATGATGGTGCGCGCCCAGACAGACTCGACTGTGTGGCCAGACATACGATATCTCCACCAGCAGAGGGCGCTCCGCCTCAACTGACCGTGTCTCCCGTCGTCTGTTAATTGCAAACACCCTCCCTCCATCAGAACCTCCTTCGACGTTTTACGTGTATAGTTAAAAACGCTGTTTTAAAACTGGTGATTTGTTTCGGTGAAGATGGGAAGGTATATGGCGTGGGGGAGCAATTTCAATGACCTTTTTTCAATTTCATTTTTCTTGGAACGATATTTAAAAAATATGTTAATTGCTTTTAACGAGTCATGTCAGGTGTTGTTTTTTCTATTTTAATTGTTTTCGTGTTGTTCATCAAAGAAGCATTTTCCCTTTTTAAAAAACACATTTTTGAAAGAGCGTGTGAAATGCACGCTTTTTAAACAAAGTTATAGGATCTTTAAACTTGGTTAGTGTTCAGTTTAATTTTTTTTCTTTGAAAAGTATTTTTAAACTCGTTTATTATTCAGCGAGGTGCAGCAGGGATTTTATTTTTCAATGGTTTTCGTTTGTTGACTAATAATAGTGTTTTCCGTATGAGACACATATTTTATATGGGCATGTTTAGACATTCTATACAATTTTCCTCGAAATTTATGCTCTTCAAACCTTGCAATAGTGATGTGATAGTGACTTCAGCTGAACGAAAATCGAACAGGACAGACTTGTAATATTTTTCCATGTATTTTTTATTTCGGATATTACGGAGCAACAAACCCATTTCATATCGTGAGCACGTGTTATGGCGTTGTTGTGGTTTGTCGTGCATGGTCAAACGCTTTGGCAAAATCTCTTCTCCGCTTGTCGATTATTTATGCAGCAGGCGAGCGCCAAAGCATGGGGAGTGAGTGTTTTCACCTTGGTGACGTGAAATCGTAAGTTTGTTTCCTTCCACAAATTTCGTGGAATTGATGGTTATTATTTTGGTGGAACGTACGCCACTGAAACCAAATCTTTCATCATTTTCTTCTTCTTTTTTTGCGCCGTCGTTAACCTATAACCTACGATAAACACGTATGTTAGACGCCGAACATCGTTAAATGATAGAACAAGCTTTTTAAGCTGTCTGGGATAATATAAAGACACCACATCCAAAGTAAGGCACCACATCCATTTTTTAAAGAATTGTCTATTCCTTCAAGAATTCAAGCAAATACGTGGCGAAATTTTGTAACATTTTAAAATAAAATACATTTTTGAACGATCCTTACCGGGAGCTGAAGGCTATTTGACCATGACATGATCGTTAGTAGCTCATTGGGAATATACAGGTGTAGGGGCCAATGGCGACATCGAGTCCAAGAATTTAGAACTTAAGGAAGATTCTGAAACTTGCGAATTTTGAAAACTTGAAAATTGGAATTTGCGTTTGCAGGCAGGCAAACACGTTTATTTGCTGCTTTAAGTGGTTGCCCTATCATATTCTTGTTGAGTATGTGCATTGTGTTCCTAAAGACGTCGCTTATGTCGTCTAGCTTTCCTGGGTTGGTGGCTTGTATTGGTGCACGGGAAGAGGAGGACCAGCCGATTCAACCCCGCCACGGAATGACCACCACCAGGTTCGTCTCATGCTCGCCACCGTTCGTCCATAAATTGCTCAACCTGGTCGTTGGCGTTCCGCTTGCTCGCTGTTGTACATCAGCGGCCAACATCGTAAAACAACGTCGACGTTTTAAAAAATCTCCCCGCAACCAAATGCAATTTAGCAAAAGGGAAAATAAAGCGAGGTAGAAAGAAAAGGTAGAAGAAAAAAAAAAGAAAAAACACACCACACAACGGTTGCTGCAATCTGAGGCGAGTTAGAACTTTGGAGGGGTGGGTTATTATTTCGCATTGGCGATACGGGAGGGGTTGGAGGGGTAAAACCAAGGGGGAAGACATAATGGCAGGGAATAAAAATGTTTGAGGTGTTCTTGGAGGTCGAAGGGAGAAAGGGCGAGGGAGAGAGACAAGGGGATAGGTGGGGTGAAATTGTTTAGGGGAGAGAGGGGGTATTACATAAGAGGGGGACGACGAATAGGTGCTCGTTGCTGTGCGTAGACGATTGCGTCTTCAGGAGGAGGGAGGGAGTGAGCGCCGAGCAGCGCACAAAAGCCGAGGTAAACTTAAAGGAATCTACCTGTGGCGTGTTGTAAATTGACGTAGAAAACTGCGCTGGTCCGATGGGTTTAATGATGGTCGGGGTGGCCCCGGGGAGTTTGGCGAAATTTTTGCGCGCGCTGTCGGCGGGTGGGATGTGATGGGGATTGGGCAGTGCGTCCTGCCAACGGTTGTCTTGTCGGATGGCCGGATTTGTGAACGCCAGTGAAAGTGCCCCCGGGTGGATTGGGAGGGATGCACTTGCGCCGGGTTCGGAGATGCTGCTGCCTTTTTGCAAGGTGGACCCGGCAGTTTTGTTGGAATCGAGCTTGCGGTTATGTGCCCGCGCGCGCGAGTTATTCCAATCTCGATCACCAGGGGGCGTGACGGCTCGTAGCGTCGGTCTCGCCAGGCCAGGGAGACCCGCCTTCGCCCATCTTATCTCTCGCGTTGAGGCGGAATCAGACCCTTTCAGTCTAGCCCGAGGTCTTCCGAGAAACTATGCAGATAAAATTGATTAATTTTTTTTGCGAATATAGCAGACTTCTTCCAAACAATATATACACGACACCGGATTCTTCCAAATAAAATCTCTCTGAATTAGATAATCGTTTAAAGTACTTTTCATTTTCAAATAACTCTGATCGACAATTATGTTAAAATAATAAAAGATATAATTGATCACAGGCATGTCCCTTGACATCAAAAATATCAAACATAATTAAAGACACGCATGTCCATTAACAATAATTATGTCAACTCGTGGCGTAACGAGGGATAACACGACGGTGAGTTGGCTAGACTCATGAAATATCAAATAAACAGTCACTATTTTTCACAACATTTTCGTTTCTACCCGTTCATGTCGTTTTATGTTTGCTAAAAAATATAAGCTGATATTGTCGTTAATATCTAAATGTATTCACCTTTGTTTATACTCAGTAATTATTAGGGCGATTATGCGGCAAAGTAGGTTAAGATTCGTAACGGCGAGATTATATCTAATTTACGTAATTGTGGCATCACTTGAATGTAACTTATTTTCTGATGCGCCCTCGTATTTTAAAGTCATCCTTTGGAATGAAAGCAAAGCAAGCCGGGTAAACGTTAAACATCCCTACCTATGTATAAAATCTAGACTAAGTTAACCTCACGAGACGTTCAGGCAGAAAGCTGTTGAACCCCCAACCCTCCCCGTAGCAAACAGCAACATATGAGCTAACTAGGCAACGGCTGTTAAAACAACATATGTTAAACACGGGAGTTCCACAGTAGTCGAGTAATAGGTACGAATACAGAATATTGAAAACAGCGTTCTCACGCGAGTGAGTGTAGTTTATGCCTTGTCTGTGTATCGCTATGCTCTCGAACTCGAAAACTAATGATAGCCATTCCTTAACGCGTTTTATTAAAAAAAAAAAAAAATTGTCGTTATATGTTACGACAAGGATTTTCAGTTAGCGATTCCTAAATATAAAGCAAATTGCAGAATCAAACGAGTAAATATAATGTTATAAAGATAATAACGACAATATCAAAATATATTTAAGCAAACACTTGGACATAAACGATTCCGCTTATTTTCAGAATCAACGTTATTGTTTTTAAGTAGGTTATACCAGCTATTCACAGAAAATCGGTAAGTGTTACATGTAATTCGATGTCGTCGTGGACACCGTAGCACAGGCGGTAGAGCGCCCATCTGTGCTGCGGCAATCCCGGGTTAGTATCCCGGCTGGGGTTCTCGTTACTTTTTGAAGGAACGCGAGGTTAAATTTGGTGACGACAAATACTTTTGATACAATATAAAAAATATATATCGCACGTTGTTATACAATAAATACTTGTGTTTCATAAATTTAAGTAGGTTATACCAGCTATTCACAGAAAATCGGTAAGTGTTACATGTAATTCGATGTCGTCGTGGACACCGTA
>JAUJYS010003265.1:0-13361 GCA_033995665.1 Melogona broelemanni | reverse complement strand
AAACATCGATGGTTTGACTATCGTAAATCGATAGTTTCGCCAAAAATCATTTTTTTACTGTTTCGGTTCGGCGTGGATGTGTTTTGTGCTACGATGGGTGTGATTTGTTCCCCGGTGATTGTGCGTTTGAGGACGGCTAAAAACGTAAGTACGGTGCGGGGTTAGTCCTTTTAGGGTAGTTTAGTTTTTAGTTTAGGTATTATTTAGTTTATTTTTTACTTTTTTAGTTTTTCACGGTTGAAAAAGTGCGGCCGCCGACCGTACTGCCTATGCCGTCTCCCGTACGCGGTATGGCGGCATGGATGGTACGGTCAGCGGCCGCACTTTTTTTTTGGGACTTGGACGTTTTTAGGGTTTAGGGTTAGGGACTTAGACGTTTTTAGGGGGTTAGGGTTCGGGACTTAAATTTTTTAGGATTTAGTTTTTTTTCATGGATGAAAAAGTGCGGCCGCCGCCCGTACCGCCTATGCCGTCTCCCGTACTCGGTATGACGGCACAGGTGGTACGGGTGGGTACCGCACTTTTTTACCGTTACTCTGTATCGACGCGTACTCGAAATTTTAGCATCCGCCATTTTGGATTTGGGGGCCTTGGGGCCCAAGTGGGCCCTCGGACCCAAAAATTTCAATTTTTTTTTTTTAGTTTTTTTTATTTTTAAATTTTCCCACCAGGGCGACATTGTGCAACTTAGGTTTTAGGGATAAGCCTAGGTTAGGGTAGCCTAGGGCCGGGCCACTGCGAGCTGCTATGCAGCGTTATGGGTGCGATTTTGGGAGGGGAAATCCCACCCGCAAAACGTCAGTGACGTCACAATCCCCCTTCCGGGGGAGGTGGCTCCCACCCCCTAATACGTCACTGACGTTTTGGGGGGTGGGAGCCACCCCCTCACTGACGTTTTGGGGGTGGGATTTCCCTCCCAAAATCGTACCCAGACGCTGGGCCTTACTACTGCTGTCAGTGTGTGCGGTTAATTTTTTTTTTGAAAAAGAAAAAAATAACAACATAAAACACTTTTATTCGTAAGCTTGTTGTTGTTTTGCATGTGCCTGTCAGGTGTTGCCAATGCTCCCCGCCAGGTAATTTTTGTATTTTTTGTATTCTGTTTGAAAGTTGCAGTTGACGACCCTGCCCGTAAGTTGCGTTGTCGTCGCTGGTCACGCTCTTGGACGATTTATAATGTCCGGTGCTGTGCCTGTAAAGCAACCGGTTTTTTAAAAACTAATTTTCACATCCCTTTACTTGACATGAACCTCGATTGTTTTTCTGTCTGTTTGTTTCACCTTCTCTTAAGTTATTTTTATCAACACACATTTCACACGTCGTAGAGAGCTGAATTTTTGTTTACAGCTCAGTCTCATGAAACTTTTTATTGTTTCAAATTTTGACTTTTTTTTTTCCTTTCCATGATTTGTTGTTGGAATATATTTGTTCAAAACAATCGTTAAATTTCATATAAATTCAAATTAGTGATATTGCAGTGCAAATAAATTAATTAAATTGCAAATAAATTAAAAAAAAACCTTAGTCAAATATTTAAAGGTGTCAGGATCTCGAAAATAATTTATGCTAATGTTGGTATGTATAAATAAAATAAGTAAAAGGTTGCATTTTAATGCATGTTTTTAAATTATAGGGTAACATGAATTTAATTCGTAGCTGTATTTGATGTTGGATCCAATTTTTTTTCGATTTTTAGACTAACTTCTTCAGAGCTTTTCTCTTGTTCCACATGGTTGAAGCTATTTCAGGATCATTTATGCCTTTTCCTCATGGAAAAAGATTAACGCCGACCGAATCGATCGGGTGCAAGAGCATGAGTGGGAGAAAAAAAGAGCTGCCATAGGTACATTACTGGGCGAAGGCAGCTGATATTGAATTCTGTTGCGGGACGGGAGAAAACTCGCCAGGTCGAGTCTTTAGATCGCGACTACGTAACCTCGGATAGTGCTTCCACACCTCCTGCGCCAAATATAGCAGTTTTTGCAAGTCGCCCGTGACCCGGCGCTGGACTGCGGGGCCGGATTGGGATCGCACTCGGGGGGCTCCCCATCACACCACGAAGGTCGAGCCAAATTGTTCTGGTAACCGTGATGAAGCATTCACGGAGCCGTGCTGCAAATATCTTGTGCATTTGTGTTCTTCCTCGATTTTGGTTCGCTGTGTCGGGGGGCCATTTTACCTTGTTTAATTTCATGCATTTAGAAATTAAACGATGGTGGTGTAAATAAAAATTACACACAGAGATAGATTTAGAATTAAATGAAAAATACTGATTAAATAAATGAAATCAGTAAAGTAATGTTCGATAGTCTTTTAAGACTTTTAATCCGTCAGTTACAGAGGACAACCAAATGGTAAATTATATAAAATCACTAAAATAAATCCGATAGTTACGACAATTAATCTGTCAATTATAGAGGAAAACTGTGTAACTGGCAGATTGAAAGTGTCTTAGCTGTTTGACTAATTTTATTTATTTAATCATTATTTTTCATTTTACTAAAAAATATTTTTCGCACAAAAAATATGGGGTTAGTTTTGAACTCAAGTTTTATTTGTTTATTTTAATTAACCTTCAACATAACAGCTTTTATTACAGATCTAGCAATAATGGCGTTATGTTATTGGTTTCTTTTTAAAATATTTAATTTAGCTACTTTCAGCTAATGAGGGTGCACCCAACAAGTTGAAAATTGATAACTTTGTGGTTGTGTCGAGTAGGGTGACTGGTAGAAGCGTATGGCAATTTTAGTTTAACGTTTAAAGTTGGCCCCCGCGCATTTTTGAAACACTAATCACCACTTGATATACGGTGGTCGAACAAGTATCCCAAAAAAGATTAAAAAAAAATTGTGCTTCTCGTCGAGTTCCAGTGACAAAAGATATTATGAGTGCCAAAATCCTGGTCCTCCCTTTATCAGTTCGTAACCCCGTTTTTTTTAGCTCGAAAAGTGCTTTTCTCGATTTCGAAACTACTTTCAGCCGGGTCGCTAAGGTGTACCTACGCAGGTGTATTTTCAGTATGCGCATTCTGATAGCGTTTTTGGTATTTGGCCGCCACCACTGTATTTAAAAAACATTCTTGCCATGATCAACTGATTAGGAAACGGATGAGAAAGAGAAGAGTAGAAAAAAAATGATGCAATGAAACCAGTAATTTGTTGAAAATGCTATTTGAGGTTCGAGCTGTAGCCATACTCCTTCTTACGCCCATCTCTCCCCTCTCCCCTTTCGCTTCACCCCTCACCCCACGGTGTACTGAAATCCAGTAAAGAGCTTCTAAGTACACACGAGAGTGCCCGGCTATTTGAAGCAAAATATCTTTGGCCTAAT
This sequence comes from Melogona broelemanni, assembly GCA_033995665.1. Taxonomy (NCBI): domain Eukaryota; kingdom Metazoa; phylum Arthropoda; class Diplopoda; order Chordeumatida; family Chordeumatidae; genus Melogona; species Melogona broelemanni. The sequence goes on along the minus strand of JAUJYS010003265.1, from coordinate 10,028 downwards.
CCCTATATTGCTGGAAATCGCTAACTTTTAATTATGAGATTGGAAGATGGGGTGGCGAGATATACAACGAGGCTAGGAATTCCTTCGTGGCCCATAATGCGTAGCTTCAATGGGAGGCGCATTTTTTATATAAATAAAAATATATGTATTAGCAGACGCCGCCCAGTCACCGTTTTCGAACAGGGATTTTAATTGGATGTATTAAAAAGTGACGTGCCTCATCGATGTCAGATTGAGGATCCCACGTTGCTGAATGGGTCACTCGTACAGGGTGTCCATTGAATATGCTACACGCATGTCGTCTCTGGAACTTTGACAATATTTTACCGATAATGCGTGATATTTTTCTTGGAATTATGGACCGCTGTTTTACTTGCCATGTTATAGTTTGTTAAATCGTTAGAGTTGAGTTTCTAGCCTTTATTAGCATTAGATTATTAATATTCTACTAATGGTTTGCTCGTGGTTTCAATTAAGTTATTTTATTGACACGTGCGGTATTGGTGGTGTTCACAGGTGGGCCGGGTGCGGCGAGACTTGAAAATTGGAAGATGTCTGCCTGTGGTTTGTAACAGGTGGATTTGCATCAAAGAAAACGCTTACTCTGGATTATTATTATCGCGCGTTGATAATATTTCTTCGACAGGGCATGGTGCATTTTTAACAAGTTTACCAATATCACCAGTATTGAGTTCGAATCCCAATAACTGTAGCCTTAATTTGTACGATTCATTTCGCCCGACTCGTCGTAGTCAAGTAAACATTGCAACCGGTTGTGGCTCGACGGTTCCGGGTTCGATTCCTGTCACGGGCTCTCATTAATTCGATCATGGGGTACTTGTGCCTAAATATCGGAATAATCGGGAGAAAGAATCGTATTTAAAATATACGGAAATTAAATCAAATCAAGTAACTAATCTCTTTTCTATTTTTTTTTTATATTTACAGACGAAAGAGTCAAACGGGCAAATGAAAAAGGCGTCCCCTATGGACTGTATCGCCACCGACAGCACCGTCACCATGCCTGACAATACCGAACGAAAGCCGGCGGCGGTGGAATCGGCCAAGCGGAAGTCGCAGGTACGGGGAGGGACGGCCTGTTGGTCCGGCGCCGTCCATTTCGATGATATCACCGCCTCGCGCGAATCCGGCGCCGCTTTCGTCGAGGCTCAGCCGGCGGTGACCCAGGTGGGCCACACGGGCTATCTGACCTTCGCCACCTTACCGCCGACTGCTGCCCTCAACGAAAGCGGCTGCCGCACGGTGGCGCCACCGCCGATGGACGTTGCTGATGATGGGGTTGTGGAAACAAAGCCGCTGGCGAATGATGCTGATAAAGTTGTTTAGTTTTCTCTTGTTGTACTTGTTTGTCGAAGTGAGGAGAGGAGGGTGTCAGTTTTGTTTTTATTTTCGGAAATAAATATAAATTTTCTGATGAATTGGTTTTCCTATTTTTGATTTTGGGTTCTCTGAATTTCCACAGTGTATGTGTTTTTTCCTCCGACCGTCCGATATTTTTCAATCTGCAATTTCAAGCTGACAGAATTTCTTAGGCAGCTAAGAAAGTCTTCAAAGAAAAAGGTAAGAAAGCATTTACGATATATATTTTTTGACCTAGAACTACGTTTTAATTAGGCATTTCAGCTAGTATGTTCCTCGATATTCAAGATGGCGCTCAATGACCGTTCTTATCGCTAGTTTCATCAATCTTTCATTTGATGACACTTCCCTCGACAGGCTCTTATCATGTGGCAAATTGTACTAGTAGTTCTATGCGGCGTTGACGGCCGATATTAGTTTCCGTGCATTGCACATGCTAAACTTGCCGAAACCGCGCTTGCATGTGCCTGAAATTAAAATGTTAGGTATATAGCCAAAATTGCAGATTGAGGAATATTTCAATCTTTTGATAAATGCGCCTCCCTGTTCCCAGGTCGTCCTTGTCTGTATGACTCCCTAGCACTTAAATTTGGCGTTAGAACGGCCTATAGGCTACAATTATTGGCGCACGCCCATAGGCGCTTCTTTAGTCGCGTCAAAGAATGAAATTGGTGGCGGTAGCACCAATACCGGGTGCACTTTTTTTCTTCTTCCCGAAGCAGCCTTTCCACGGCGATTGCTTGCCTGAACATTGTTCGTTTTCGTTGAAAGGGTACCGCGTTACGGTGAAATGCGCGCTTGTTTAGCGATTCGGTGTAGTCTTCTCTGGGCACAGTGACTGCAAACTAACGAATAGGACACAGTATTTGTTACTAGTGGTTGACCGCAGTGTTAAAGAATTGACTCTTCAAGAAATTGTTATATTTTTTTAATATTGATCAAAGAAAGCCTTATTTTTTTTCTGTTGACCTGGCTCATTTGTGTGGATTAATTTTGGTTAAAAATAAATGTTAATGTGCTGTTTCCAATCTTCTGGACGAACAAAATAGGAATTCGCTCCTAGACCTAAATTTCTAGACCGTTGAGTAACATCACTCGTATAATAATTCATTAAAAAAAATGAATTTAACCTCCAAGTGAATAGGCGCCGTGCGAAACTTCTAGTTTACAGATTTGCGCGAAAGTGAACGAATCTGCTGTTTTTGTGTTTCGTGGCTGAAACTTCTGGCGTATGGAAGGACATGTGCCCGTTTTTAATCTCCAATTATCGGTTATTTGGCCACATTTCGCACTGCCATATGCCGGACCTTCCTTACCGTTTGGCGTCAATTAGTTTTTCCCCGCGATCACCTCCTCTCTCTCTCTCTCTTCAGAGAGAAACGGCGACAGTCGTTGAATAATAATGGCCGACCCATCAACTACCGAAAAATTCATGTTCGCCGCTATGTGCGTCCTGGAGAAGAAAAAAAACCACTGTAGGTAATTCCATTTTTGAAATGTCTCGTCCTGGGCAAATAATAAAGAATGCGCCCCTAAAAAATCACCTCCACCAAAAGGAGCTTCTTGAAAACGAACGTGTTCTCGATTGCCACCTTGCTCATGAAGCATTATCATGCTAAAAGCAAATCTGTTTGGACTCTTAAAACTATTTTTTATCCTCCTAGGACTGTTTTATCGGCTACACTGACTTAGCCTTGTGAACAGTGCAAGTGTTACAGTGCCAAGTAAAATATCCGCAATAGCCCAATAAGAAAGTATGATGATAAATCCCTAGTGCAATCATTTTTCCCAATATGTCAAATGTCTTTCCACATGGATTGTTTGGTAACCATCATCAGTTCCGATTCTGATAAGGTTCCAATAAAACTCCAATTCTTTTGAAAATATATTTCGTTGTTCCTAAACCATTTTTGCAGTGTTTAAGTTACCAAAAGAAGCTAGATCCATTTAAAAAAAGGAAAAATCACGAATAGCGCCTTTCCTATCCAATATCCTCTTCATCATGGGCATTTGTTCATGAATGCCCTTCAGTTATAAACGGCCACTGATTGGAGGAAAGATGGGTGGGGGGATTGAACTAACGTTATTTTGGATTTCTTGGCTACCTGAATCGCTCACTTAAGATTGAAATAGGCGTTCTGGGGAGTGGGAATTTTTGAACACGACAAATTACCCGTCGCCCTAAAACAAGTTGCATCATATGCACATGGAAAATTGACTTCCATTAGATGTGTCTCAACTAGCGGTTTCTGGAGGCTCATGGTAGGGAGGGGGGAAGATGGGGCATTTCTTAAAATTTAGCTCACCCCTTAAACGAAATTTATAGCACTACACCTGTCACTCTCCAATTTAATGATTTGATTTTTTTTACTTTTCCTACAGTTTTTTTTATCCATTGGTTGTGAGAGACACTAATAGTGTCTTAATTCGAACCTTGGGAATCTGGAAAAGTTTGGTAATTATTTTCTGTACAAGGAAACTAGATGTCAGAAACCAGTCGAAAAATTTCAATTTTGATGTTTGGTCAAAATGATTTTTGACCACTATATTTTTTAGCGAGCCAGTCGTCATGTAGGCCTTCAGGTGTAATTAAATAGCGTTTGGTGAAGCGCCACTAGCGGCGACAGCTGTAAATATCAAATACAAATATCATAGCTATCGGTCACCAAAGGACAAAAAATTCCCCCGTCGCGTCCTGGCGAATTGCTTTCTGTATTTCTTCGGTTTTGGTGATTTGCGATCATTCGGTACTAAAACCACTTTTTATGTCTCCTGTAATATACAACTAAGATGTTAAATTGCACTGTGCGGTATATTTTTTTTTCTTCACATTTTTGTACGTTTAGGAACGTCCCTAATTTCGATTGGTGCATTAGGGATAATATGGCGGAAGCGTATTTTGCCTAAATGCTCGCGCAGAATTAATGGGTCCCTCCTGTGGGGTGGCCGCGCGGCCGGTCGATCACACTCCGTCGGTTGGTCGGTCCGTCGGTCTTCGCGCGAGCTGGTCCCACGTCGCCGCCGGCTGAACATGCAGTGGCCATTTCTCGGCTAATAGCGCACGTCGCGGGCAATTAAAGAGACGAGATGCGGCGGCCGCATTGGCATTTTCGGTAGCGGCGGCGGCCACTTCTAACCACGGTGGAGCCACTTACGTATCAAACGCGTTTTTTTTTTTTTTTTGTTGCATTCTCGATTTTAATAAACGACTCTCGTAAAACGATTGAAAAGTCGTCGCCGGGACCGTCGAGACAGTGATGCGCCCGGGAGAGGGGAGGGGGAAGGGTTGGCGGGTGGTGCGCAGGGTATATGCCGGACACTGCCCTTCCGCGTTCCGCCATCGCACTGTGCAATCGTCCAATCGGTTTCTTTCTAAATGCGCCGACAGCGCCGCCACCAGCGGGAGCGTGTACTAATTATATGAAATGCTAGCATTTTACCCAGAATTATCTGATCTGTACTGGAATTTGGTGTGAATGCTTCCGAAGAAATTTTCTTATGCCAGTTAAAAAATTGTCGTCTTCCTTTCATATCGGAATACGTTTTGAATATAGACCATTCGGTACGGTTAATGGGAACTGTTGCAATTGGGGGCGCTCTACGCCAAGTGCTCGTTAAAAAATAATATGTAGCTGTGTTTTTACAATTGTCGAACGCCGCATGGTGCGCGGCTCCACTGCGTAACAGTGCACTGTCATTTCCTGTGCACTCGTTATTGAAAGTCGTATTTGCATACGTGAGCTAAACATTGTGTCGGTGTAACAATTAATCACACTCCCTTCCACTCCACGCATCTCTTTAACAGGACCAACGCCCCCTTCTCATCTTGTTCGTATGTGGTGCCGATTCTCGCCTCTTTCGACTCTTCGGGTCAAATTATATTTACCAAGCTTTCCCATGAGGTCGATTAGCAATAATGTTACACGTATTGGCTATTTGCAGTTTAGGTTGTTGTTACCTTTTGGTGGCTTTCGAATAAAACTATCGACCAATTGGCTGGCATTTGGAAATGGCGCTATCACAATAATGCATCGTTTTTTTGTTGTTTTTTTTTTAAATCACCGTAGCGCCTAGTGCACTACAGGATTACTGCACCCTCGTGTCATTGTGGAGATATGTGAGGGGCAGGGAAGGGAAGTGAAGAGGGATGCAGCTGGAATAGCCAGACTGCAGGATCCACCCCAAAGCTCTGGACTCCTTAATGGAAGCTCAGGGGTGACGAATGTACCCCAGGCTAACGAATAAACGAAAGCCTGCGCCGGGAATCGAACCCGGGACCGTCCGCTTCGTAGGAAATAAAATCGTTACGAGTGAAACGAGGTCCGGTACAGCGCAGGGATACTATTAATAAGGCATCGTAGTTGCCACCACCTTAAATCGTGTAACTTTTTATCTTAGCGCATTTGCTTGAGAGACAAGAATTGCGGCGCTGCTGTCATGGGTTTGATTCCCAAGTCGGGATCTCGTTAATTTAAATCAAGGGGCACAGGTAAAAATGTGTTCTTACTTTTTTAGGCTTTGTTATTAGAAACATGTGAGCTTTTTGCATTAAACAGAGCTACAGTGAGCTGTAGTGTTGTGTTATTCGCGACCGCTGAAATGAAATTAAAAATAGATAAAATAATGCTATGAAATAATCAGACTAATGGGTTTTCACAATTTTTTTGCGTTTTTTTTTTAAACTGCAATTTTGCATGTAGACGAAACCAGTATAGAGCAAATCGTGACTGTATTGATGCGCATTGGCGTTGGGTTGTAGTAGCATTCGAGGTTGATCCCCCAAGAAAAAAAAAAAATGACTGGATCGCACTAGGCGACGATGATTTGTATTTTTCTGATGTCAATCACCGCGTGCGCCCCCATAATCACCATCGCACTTTTGCTTACGGCTGGGGCAGAACCAGGGCGCACGCCACGGGGTTGTCAAACTGCTTGAATGCTCGCATTAAGGTTCATATCTTTACAATTTTTATATTAAATTGTAAGCCAAATAATGTGGAAACCTGAAGTTAGAAGTTAAGAATTTGTATTTTTTTCTCTTAACATTTTTTTCCTTCTTCATACAAGTAAAACTCGTTAAATAATCGGTGTTTTAGCTCTTATTGTCTGTTTGCACACTGGTTAAGGAATCCTTTGATCAGTGTTGGGTAGGATCGGAACGGAAAAGTTCAGTTCCTAGGAACGGGTTCCTATTCTGAAGAACTTCGGAACGCCTCGGTTTAATTTTCCTTGAAAGGAACGCTTGGAACGGGGTCGTTCCTTCAGTATTCATGAATAATTGAAAATGAATAGAATGGTATTGGGCGGAAATATCATAACTTGACCAGGGCACGTGTTTGCTTTAATAAGACCCTGATTCGTCAGCGCTAACAGAATATTTCTCGCGTCGAAAAAAAAAGTGAACGTCAAGGGGGAGAGATGGTTGTGGGTGTGAGGGGATGGGGGCTAGCGGGAGTGGGTGGTTAAGGCGGGTTCGCCCGCAGAGCGGCTTTTGTTTAGAGGCGCGTGCAGAAATACAAACAAATCGGCGTTCAAAGAACGATTGTTTCTTTAATGATTGCTTGACCCGCTCTATCCCCTCCACTCTTTTTTGAATATTTTTTCACCTGAAGCGTACTGGTGTGTTCTGGCAGGGCCGGCTTTCGAAAGTTCACCGGTTACCTTGGAACAGTTATCAACTCCTGAATTCTGTTGAGGCAAAGGTTGCCAATTTCACGAGCGCTTTATTGCCCTTAAGTAAAGATTGGTACACATTTTCGGAAGATTCCCCCGATATTTTAAAAATATCGTTTGTAATACATAATTATCGATATTATAATATTCTTTAAATATTTTAAAGGTTTCTATGTTTCATAGGGTGCTGATAGTAGGAACATGTTATATTTTTCGGCTACTTTGATTCAGATACAGACGCATTCGAATTGTACGGTCGTCTTAGCCCAAGCGGTAGAGCGTCCCATTTTAGTGCTTCGATCCCGGGTTCGATTCCCGCGTCGGGCTCTCAGTTATTCGATCCTGGGACACTGGCGAAAATGTGCAAGTTCATAATTCTGAAGCTCAAGCTTTTAGATGGGTACAGGATCTCCTGTTGTGAAATTCAATACAGTGGTGACACACGACAGTGATGGCAAATAAAATAAAATAAAATTGATGTCAAGACGCTTATAATGATTTTTGACTGGTTGACCGAAGTCGAACTCGCTCTCGTATCATGCGGCCCGCGGGCCTCCCTCTGTTCACTACAAACGCGCATCCGGCCCTCGTGGACGACGAGGATGATGAGTGGGTGATATTTAGAGCTCAGGGGTGTGCAGAGTGGCGCAGGCGGCTCGGCAGAAACGTTTAACTGGTAACACGTCTGCGTCCAAGTTAAACACGGGCAACCAATCTAAATTCAAATTGGCTCGCTCGCCGTAGTCGCCACCCAGGGCCGATTTTGACAACTTCATCTCCCTGCCTGCCATCAGACGGCCAGCCAAGCGCGTCGTCGCCTTTCTCTCACTCGCGTGACCCCTCCCTTCCCCGGGATCAAAACCCACCACCGCCTTTCTTCTTTTTCTTTTTTTTTTTTTTTTTTTTTTTTTTTTTTTTTGCTGCTCTGTGCGAGCCACCAAACGACTGGGTCAGGTGACGTGCACTCAAAAAAATAAATGGCATTCCTCTTAACATTAATTGCGTTTGTCGCCGGCGCAGCGCCACCTATACGTAATAGAGTTGCACAGTCAGTAATTAGAGTTCAACTGTGAAGCGCGGTTAGCGGCGTTCACTTTGGGAAGGGTTGTTGTACAGCACACTGTTTCATTTTTATTTAAATTTCATAATGATTAAATACTATTGCAATTTTAATATTTGTCACCGCTTATTCGTATATCATTTGTGTATCTTAAAAATCGTTGACATGGCTTTCTGACGATTTCTTCCATGAATATCTACATTTACATGTTCTTTCCACGAGGAAAGAAAATAGGTGAACGTCTACGGCTCCATATTTGTGTTTTGTTGCATGTTCTTGTTTCCTTGATACTAAACCAGAAAGTTTAACTTCATTTGTTGCTCGTTAGATGGAATTTCATCTTTAGCGGATGGCTGTACCGCTACAGGTGGTGTCATAATTTGCATTTTTTTGCTGATTATAGACGCGAAATCGAAAGCCTATACAGATGATGATGTTAGTTGACCGCGTAATTATTATCTAATTTTAAATAAAATTTTCTGCAGGTAAAAAAATACGTGGGTAAGTTGGTGCGAGAGTTGGAGGAAGTGAGTCGTGGTCAGGGTTTCAAAAGCGGTCAAATACCATCATCAATCATCTGAATAGGCTTTAGATTTCGCGGCTATTTTGATTTTTAAAACTTTCTAGGAAAAGGAATCTAGGCGTTCTTATGTTCCTCAAAAAAGGAACCAGTTCCTAGGAACGAAACCTTTCCATTGCGTTTGAAGTGGCTTCGATTCCGTTTTAATTAGAAGTAACCTGAAACTGGAACTAGTTCCTGTCTGAAAGGAGCTTATTACCACGGGAAAGAAGATCCAGAAATGAAACAATTGGGGTGACAGGGCGCCGGTTTTGCTTTTTGGCCCAGGGAGGCACCCACGAGTCAATGTGTGCGTCTGTTCCCAATCAGAGCGTGAGGTGGTGCCTTCGAACCCGGGCACGTTGCCAAAAACACAAACAGTGTTTGGGCGCGCGAAATAATAAACACCGAACTAACCTAGCTTCTCTGTTGCCGGAATCCCGTGGGTGGAGATTTCCTCCCCCTCTCCCCCCCCCTTATTCCCCCTCCCACCACCAAACATCTTTCCCTTCGTAAGTTATCTTTCGTCGGAGCTCGATCAACCACCGTCTAAGGTGTTTCCGGCTCGGTGCCAAAAACAGATTTACTTTTAGAATTTTTGCTTCTCTCGCTGGTTATGCTCTACATGTGGCGATGGCGAAACGCACACCAGGGGGCAGTGTACTCTTCTTTCTGGTGCTGTGTGCGGTGGTGTTGGTGGTGCCACAGGCGGGGAATAGTCGAACTAGGGATGGAAAGCCATACTGGTGTAAGTCACCTTTTCCTAAACAGAGAAGCAAAAATATATATATATTTTATTTTTTTATGAAATCACCGTAGTGCCTAGTGCACTACAAAATTACTGCACCCTCATGTCTCTGTGGAGATATGTGAGGGGAAGGGAAGAGAAGAGGGATGGCAGTTGGAATAGCCAGACTGCAGGATCCACCCCTAAGCTCTGGACTCCCTAATGGAAGCTCAAGGGTGATGCCAGTACCACATGCTAACGAATAAATGAAAGCCTGCGCCAGGAATCGAACCCAGGACCGTTCGCTGCTGCGTTATCTGGTTGCACAGTTGGTCGATGCTCGAAATTTTATTTTTTAAAAGGAAAAATATGGTTGGCGTTAGGAGTCTGGCGGCTATAAATTATAATCGTATTGATACTTGAGCACTCATGCCCATCACTAACCCCTCATGATATCTTGCTCCGCTCAGCTCGGGAAACTTTCATTCATGTGCAGTTTATAAACTTCGTCAAGTACGTCAAAGCTTCACCCTCCCAATGCCATTCCACGTCATTTTTTTTTTTTTTTTTTTTAATTCACCGTTTCGCCTAGTGCACTACAGGAATACTGCACCCTCGTGTCTCTTTGG
>JAUJYS010003264.1:0-13362 GCA_033995665.1 Melogona broelemanni | reverse complement strand
TCCCGGGTTCGATTCCCGGCGCAGGCTTTCGTTTATTCGTTTGTCTGGGGTACTGGCGTCACCCCTGAGCTTCCATTCGAGAGTCCAGAGCTTAGGGGTGGATCCTATAGTCTGGCTATTCCAGCTGTCATCAATCTTTCCTTCCCTTCCCTAATCCCTACCCCTCACATATCTCCACAGAGATACGAGGGTGAAGTAATCCTGTAGTGCACTAAGCGCTACGGTGTATTAAAAAAAAAGTCGTCATACTATTTTATATATTTTTTCTAACCCAGATAGAATTCTAAGAAAGGATTTGTCTCGATTTGAGATACTCATGCGAAAACAAAATGTTTGAAATAATTGTGATTAGCACTCAGAGTGTGTGCTAATGTGATTTAATGTGAAGTTTCGTGGTACTTTAATGTCAATCCTTGATCCGCCTTTCTCATCTTTATCTTTATATATTCGGGGAAAGCACGGTTGTCAGAACAAATTCTACTATCCAGAACCGATAAATGTGCAGTTCGCCAACACATCTGGTTTAAAAAAAAAAAACACTGTCTAATTTATACCAATTGCTATATTATACACACGCATATTTTTAACTGTGCAAGCTCTGACCAACCAGCAGCTTAAACAAGTAACAATATATTATTACTGACTATGACATTTGCTAAGTACCAAAGCGTTAGAGCGGATTTGTAGGAGATTTAAAAAAATACATAAACTGTTTTTTTTTCTTGTTCTTTTCTCTTTGCAATCTAAGTTCGTGATTTGCGATTGAGACGATCAATAACTCAATGAGCAAACAACCTAACTACTTGAATGTACATAAATGTACAGTGTCTCTTTTTTGCACACGAAAAGTAGCATAAAATACGTTAAATCTGATCTGATCTAGCGCATCTAACAAATTATTAAATATTCGGAATATATTTCGTTATTAATATTCCATTCAAAAGGCACAGGCCACGTTATGCCAATGCCGAAGTTCTGCTGAAACTTTGCCCTGCATTTAGGTAAAGAAGACGTAACAAAACTCCTGTTTTTAACACATAACTAATTTGAACAATAAATAAGATATATGGAATTTTAATGTGTTTTAACATGTATATTTTTAACATGTATTTTTAACATACAATTATAATTTTAACATGTATATTACGAATTGGAATTGAAATTGTCAAAATGAAAACCCGTTAATCAGATTAAGATGTTTCGTTTTGCTGTGTACTAACCGCAGACCAAGCCGCAGACATAGCATGAAGTTTCTTTTACCAAATTTGTAAAAAAAAAAAAAAAAGTAATGAGTCTTTTATATTATACTTTTATACCGCATGCAGTCGCGGACGACCGTTCCGTTTTGCTACGCCGAATTTGTGATGCCAAAAGTTGATTAAACTTTCAGACAAAGTGGAAGGTAGGCCTAGTGGCAAAAAAAATATACAAGAGTCGGAAACCAGGAAAAAAAAAGGAACGAGGAAAAGTGGTTTCGAATACGCGTGTGTACAGAACTCGAACGGACGACATGCACACACCCACGCACGCGTTCATAAATGGGTGGGCATGAAGGGAGGACGTGCAGGCTCCAGTGACAACCACGAGCGGTGTTCACCTGAGCCGAACCGCCACTGACTCATCATTGTGTCGGCAATGCGCAGCACTTGTCAGTCTCTTTCTTCGCTTCTTTATCCCCACAACTCCTCCCTTGACTCCACCCCTGCACAAGCTCATCTTATATGGCGAGCGTTTAATATAAAATTGCGGCATTACTTACCGGAACGCAGAACTTATATAGGGGGATGGTTAAGTCGTGTTCTCAAGCGTGGACGTAAAATTAAATTCGATTTCGGAATCATCGAATCGAACGAATCCACATTCGAGGCCGCGTTAGAAGGAATTGTTAGCGCTGTAATATTTTTAGAATGTTATAACATTTATAGAGTGTTTTTCGCGATGGAAGGAAAATTTAGAAATTTCCTAAATAGAATAACAGGTTTTTTTATTGTATTTTAGAGCGCAGCAGACTACCTAAAAAACCATAAAGCTTGTATTTTATGCTTAATAGGTCACGTTAATTTTAAAATGCAATTGGTGTGCAATTTAGTTTTTGTCTTGCGTTCCGTAGCACATTCCTGGTATGCTCAGGCAAATTTGACTTTTCAATAGTTCTGAATAGTACATGGTACAAGATAAAAGGGGCTGTGACCAAAATGTGAATAAATTTGGTGCACCCTTTATTTCTGTATTTTATTTTTTAAGTTGAAATATATTAGGAAATAGATCTCGCCAGACTCTGTTCGTCTCGTTTTTCGACTCTGTACCGAACCACGTTCTCAAATCTGCTAGTACCATCTATGTGTAGTGCAGAGTACGTAATCGAAGAACGCTTACGGTGAATTTTATTCGTTGGAATAGGTGCTGTCAAATTAAGTCACGATTCAATCACTAAAATAAGCAACCCCTCGCCGTCCACGTCAAGCACGATTATCCTTGAAACCTGAAAATAAAATTGCTTGTCACATTCAGTAACCCTGGCGATGACATTCGGTTGTTTTTATTTTCAGTTAGAAACCATTTTTATTTTTATTTTTATTTTGTAAAAATAGACTAACTGTGTTTCAAGCGGAATTCTGAACTTAAGCTAGTTTAGGCTGTTCTCAGAGGATAGCCATACTAGCGATGAAGATAGTGATTGTTTTTATTATTATTTATCAGTCGTTCATCGCTAGAACAGTGTGTGAGAATTTACCATCTGAGATTGGGGAAAAGCGGATTTTCACGCAGACGAGCGTAATAGAAAACGTTTTTTGTTGAGATTACTCAAATTCAACTAACTTTATGTTGCATTCGTGACTATGAAAATAAACAGAAAGGATGATAATCTCGCTCGCGAGATTAAAATTTGAACAACAGATCATAATCATGAGACGAGGTTTTTGCACAAAAGTGGGTTCATTAAAATTGGAGCTATCCCTGCGGAAAAATAGCACCTAATCCGCAGCATGCGATATAATCAGAGCCTTTCCGTTTTGCGGAGGTCAAATGTTGGCCTATAAAATTAAAATTACGGTGAGGTTTCTAGAGCTTTTATTTACCGCATCATGGTTTGCAAAATTACGATTTTATAATAACTTGTAATTGTTTTAAGTATTAGTTTACTTAAAATGATACTAATATGTGGAACAAAAACGCGTTAACTTAGATAGATTTTGTTATTAATTGAACACTTGTAGGAATACCTGGATTCTTTTTTGAACCAGGATAACGTTGCAAATAATAATGAAATAATCGAGATAACGTTTGATGATAGATGAACCGATTGTTAAGAAAATTTCTCGCTAAATCAACGTTGAAAAATTTAATTTGTTGGAAAATCGCAACTTTGGTTACCGCACCCTGTTGTAAAAAAAAAATTAAATGAGCTCATCTTTTATAGTGTTTGGCGCATTTGCGCTTTGTCAGATTTCATGATTATTGACTGAACATAGCGTCTAAAAAAAATAAAATCTCGAGTCGAAACCACGGAATAAAAAGATAATTTCTTTTTGCGTCCTCGCGCGTTTCTTGGAAGCGAACCACGTGGCAGACCCATGTGGGCGTTCGCGCTGGGACATTGTACTCTTGATGCGGCGACCGAACTGAACCTCCAGAGGCTTTTTAATTCAAGCCACGTCAAGGCTAAATGCGCTTGGTGTTCGGTGTTTCAGTCGGTCCGCCGCAGCGGCCACCGCAGCCACCACCAACAGTATAGTAGCACTGTGTAATAGTAGCCCTGACGTCGATTCGGCTGGTGGCGCGGCGAGCGCGCAGAACAACAGCTGATCAAATATTTAACGAATTCATTTAGGAAACAATGGGGTGTTAAGCCTTTTGGCACTCGGCCTACACGCGTTTGTCTGCGCCGCGATGTAGATGCGCCGCGCTGCCCAGACATTTTAGCCTCCTGAGAAGCGCCGCTTCGTACACAAATGTAGCCTCATATTTTTTAATGCCTTATCTCTTAACCCGAATAACTTTTTTTTTTTCAAAAACACACGAGTCTTTGTTAAATCGGCATAGATGAACATGCTGACGCAAACTTATTCAACCGCATTATGGGATTATGGATTATGGGAATCTGTTTTCATGTTGCCTAATATTGAAAATATTGACCCTGTATTTTGCGGCGAGAATAGCATTAATTTAAGAAGTTTTTTACTACACGTATTTAAATTAATTGCCGTATTCGAAGTCACAATAAAACTTTATAATTCAGCAAACAACAACAAAATTTATAATTCAGTAAGTGTTTACACTTACTGAATTATAAATTTAGTGTAGTAGTAGAAGTAGTGAAGAAGTTTTTTTTTGTATATTTATAAAGGTATTCCTTGTCTTATTCCATTTCCATTTCAAATAATTTTGCAAAGGATGCTTTCATCCAGTTTTGGATCGGTCAAAGTGCAAGTTCAAGTTTTACTTGTTTCATGCTAAGACTTTGATCGGTTGTTGTAGTATCCAATATGATCGATATACCTACAATGTAATAAGCAGGAACAGTGCTCTGATTAGCTCGTTGAAAGGTAGTTCATTAATCTTAGATTTTTTTTGAGCGGGAGCTATTATTTTCTTCTATTCAAAATATTGCCCAAATTCAGTGAAATATTTTGACGTGTTGTGCAACACTGTGTGATTCGCGCTTACTGAGTAGGCTTGCAACTAAATAAAGAGAAAATTCGGTAAGTATCTTACCCGCATACCCGAGTGCGTCAGGATTCAAGAGGATACAGTTAGGAGATAGGAGAAAGTTGCCCACTGGCAATCATTTATACTCGCATACACGTCGAGGTTACACCAAAGTTAAGAGAATAACCTACAATTTAGCATGTTAGGAATTAGGACTACGCATGTGTAGCAAGCCATTATTATTACCGTATTATTATTATTCGGCGTTCGATGCTGTGGTATTTCTGCATTCAAAAATCAAGGCTGTGTCTTTCCCAGTTCATGTACCGGTACTCGTAAATTGGCTGATAAAAGGTGATGGAATTTGCATTTTACGTCGTATCGATACAGAATGGAAAATTTCAAAGCAATTAATAATTTATTAATTTTAGCAACTTTATTCGCGAACATGTAAAATAGCCTGCAGTAAAATACAAGTATCATTCAAATGATATTATTGTAAACTTAGGTGATGTTATCGAACAATCACAAAAACCCTGACAAAGTCATGAAGTGTTGTTGACTACAGGGTTTTCTCGAAATTAAAAAGTTAATTTTTATATTGCGATTCAAGGCCAACCTTGATTCGACCTCTACTGCAGAGACACGCAGTTACCACGTTAAATTTCTCAGCCGGCATTACGCATTGTCATACACTTAATTGCATCGTACAAAGCAGATTTTTTTTTCTTTAGTTACCGCTATACCTTTACGAGATTACACGTTCAGTACACATAGATGAGGTACCATGCGGCTCCTTTAGGAGATGCGGGGGAAAAAAAATGATAAAATCGCGAGGCGGTTTAAGTCTACCCTATATGATCGCGTTTACTTTGTTTTTTGTAAGCCTCATCCAGGTCTAATGATTAGGTACATGGAAAAACCCAAGTGCCTTTCTCTACTAAATTTAAGATGCAGGCGTGGCTGGACAGCCCGGGGTTGTCATATGGTGTCTGTGTGCATGACAGTTATTAGTGCGGAACCCTCTGGTGGTGAATCAGATAAAGGTTCGTTGAAGTTTGTGTATCGATAGTTTTTGTCGTTAATCGCTCACATCTCACGTGCATTTCACATACTTTTTAATTTTGCACATACATTTCACATGCGTTTTTAATATGCAATTTACATGCACTTTTCACATAGTATGCATGCATGTATGCTTGTAGGTATGTATATCACTATGTATGCTTTTAATTTTACACATGCATTTCTTCTACAAATTTCACATGTATTTTATTAATTTTACACATATATTTCGTATGCGTTTTTCACATACATTTCACACACGCTTTTAATACGAATTTCACATGTACCAACTTCTGACTTGTTTTTTATCTACTGTAAATGGGTTTGTTACATTGCTATTCTTCGTTCCGTTCGATTAATTTTTTAAAATACATTGTCGTTATGACCGACTCGATGTGTTTTAAATAAAAACTTTTATTTTGCGTAATATGTATGCGATTGAATAAGCACATGTTCGCAGACACTACTGTATCTCTTTTCTAAGTGGATGATGGAACTGACACACACGGGGAGTTATTTCCTAATCTTTACCTGTGTTGTATGGCGAGACATCAAGTTTTTTTTTTCTATCTCGTAGGAATATATATGACAATGACATTTTTTATATACTGGTTGCATCATCGTTGCAGACAGTGTTTTGGCAGCCGAGTTTTTGTTAAGAAACCACAGCGAAGACATGTTACATCAGTTAGTGCGGGGTGATGAACCGGACGAATCAACTTGGCGATAGCATCTTTGTCTAACTAGCTATATAAACTAAACTTATATTTTATAAACAAAACACAAATTGCACTTAATTACTATCAATGTTGAATTCGTACTACGCAGCATGTTATTTCTTTATTATTGTTTTTTCTAGTTCACTGCATTGTATTAATAGCACTGCAGGAGATTCTGTACCCCTCCAATCGCCTCGAAAGAACATTTATTACCACATTTTCACCAGTACCACAGGATCGAATAAATGAGAACCTGCGCCAGGAATCGAACCCGGAGACCGCGTTTTCATTATATTTCTTGATTGTAGTAAAGCTTGCTTTCTCTGAAGAATTAAACAAAGGTACTTTTGATCAAATTGCTCTACTATTTGTTGAAAGGAAAAAGTAAGATACAGTGACAATGTCAAAAATTATCTCGGTGTATTGACTTTGGATACTTCAAAAACAATCCCAACGCGATCTCTAGTGATGGCGTTCCAAAATATTTGCATAACTGGTGTACATTCTTTATTAAATGTGAATTAATTAAACGTTTAGAAAATTTAATGCCATCATTTTCGTCAGAGGCGAGTATCAACGCTGACCTCCTAGGATGTTTCAATGTTTAACGATTCTTCACCTCGAACGGATTGTGTTGTTTTTAAGGAAAAATATTTTGGTTTCTTTTTGTCGCGACAAGTTGTTTGGCCAAATTTGCGGCTGACATTGTGGGGGGGGGGGGGTTCTTGAATTTTATCGTAGTTATTATGCGATAACCCGACATAGTCTGAATGGGTTTTAGACTTTTACTCCTTTGTTGTCCCAGACAAGATTCCTATATTGTAGTTGAAACGTACTGAGAATTTTTCTGAGAGAGTACAATGACCCCCACCGCGTATATGCCCAAGCCATTTTCTTTAATGAATCGCTGCAGCAAAGTGCTGGATAGCGCGTGCGCGCGCGCGTTGGCGAATAATAAAAAAAAATCCGTAGATGTACAACAAATTTAACAGTGCACTCTGTTCTAGCTGCATCCAAACTTTTTTCATTTAACGCAGCTGTATATAGATAAATTGCCGTCGTTTGGGCTTGTCATAAACTTTGGTTTACCCCTTTTTCCGGCAATTTTATGTGACAGCCAAAATTTATGTTGAGCGTCCCGAAAAAGCATGACGCAATACCATTTTCCATTCGCGTAATGCCTGGAAAGCGGAGAATAAAACAATAGGGTAGATACCATTTTGGTGTGCCAGGAAAATATACGAGAACGCTCAGACTGTCTCATATATAATTTGCTTAAACAAGTTAATTATTATTTTTAATAAAATTATCCGTGTTTTTTCTTATTATCACACAGTGTTAAATTGTTTCATGTAATAAGATAGTATGTATTTGTTATTATTATCAATTGCAATGCTATTCGGTCTAGTGAGCAAATCAAGTAACTATTTTTGGTGAGCTCATTTTAGTGCGGTAATAATCAAACGCAACTTTCGTTAATCGTTTTTTTTTTTTTTTTTTTTTTTTTTGCTACATTGTCATTCACTTGAATTTATGACTGTTTGCTTACACGCTTCCGAACAAGATTTCCGTTGACATTAAGTTTGAATTTCGCGGAGGCGTATTTCCATGGAACAGACGTCCCTATTTAGTTTGCTGTTTTTTTCTTTTTGATTTTTTTTTTGTAATGGTCGAACCATGGAGAACAGGTATCTTGTTGACGAGAAACTGCCTCTTCGGCCGATACCTGTGCGGTATACTTCGAGCTTCGTGTGGCAAACTATTTCGAGAGTTCTAACAAGTGTTCTTGACTGAGCTGCCACTTGGGGCGTCTTGGCAACGAACTTTGTTTTTTGAGAACATGGCGCGCACTTGCCTTAACACGTGAGATAACCAAACTCTATTTCTTGGTAATGAGGGAGCATTTGTTGCTGCAGCCCAAGGCACATTTTTTAAATTTAATTAAAGGTAGCGAATAATTTGCCACACGCGAGTAATGTGCCCACCTCGGTGTCTCTTCGATACTTGGGAGGGCACATGTATTCAGCAAGTCTTTTTAAATACAAACAAATGCGCACCTGTAATGGTCATTTCTGTTCAATCATACCAGAAAAATTTATATATTTAACTAATACTGATCTTTTATGTACTTTGACCCAACTAGTTATTATAGAATTACGAGTAAAACAATACAAATAAATGAATTTTAATTAAAATAAATTAATTTAAAGTAAATGAAATTTTATTATTATTATTATTAGAACAAGCGAAATGTATTCATACTCTTAATAATAAAAATAAAGCTATTTAGCAATCGAATGACTGATGATTATCGCGAAAACATTTCCAAAATTGTATCCGATTCATCATATTGTGCCAATTGCTCTGCAATTGGCACAATATGATTGAATCCTTACTATGCGAAATAGCCAAACCTTTTTTAAACAAATTCATTCAGACTAGCAGCTATCGGAAACTTTACGCCTGCAGCCAAATATTAACATGAGGCGTATTATAAGCTCGCTGCCCAGGGCGGTGATTTTCAATCTCTTAAAAAGAGGCTCCGATCCCTACCGTGTGTGTATTTGTTCGAACGTGTGCGGGTCAATCGGTTGACTCTTGTGACCACCCGGGCGTGATCCGGCAAGCCTGCCTGTCAGTAGCTCCGTGGCTGTGTGCTTGTGGGCCACCCGTGAAACGTGACAGGGGGCGCTGCCATCGTCAAGTAGGCACACACTCGTGCGCTCGACGACCCGCGAGGAGATCCCCCTCACTCCAGTGGGGAAACCCCACAGGGGCTCTCACATTCTGACATTCAAAGCCGCCCGTGAGAAATCGATGATCTAAGAAATATCATATCGTCGGCATTTTCTCATTGAGCGTTTGTTAGGAAATAAACGTGATTTTCGAAACCCTTTACGCCTTTTCAACAAATAAGGGCGGTAGCTGAATAGTATTTCCTCCAAATTTATTTCTCAAGAACCTCTACAATAATCACGAAATATGGCGCAAAGTGTAGGAGCCTCAAGTTCAGTCTCTTAAAAGTTAAGTTCAAGTGGTTTGCCTGAAATTTCGTATTTATCAGTTAAAAGCGTAACATTTTTGTTATTTTGTTGCTTTTCTAACCAAAAAGGTGAATTTTGGTTCCGGTAGTCGAATTAACCGGATAGACCAGCGGTTATTTTGTTGCTTGTGACTAATTTAAGATGTACCACAATGTCATTGTAAGAAGTTGAGTTCGATTCAAGAGGGCCATAAATTCTTGGATATTTTTGAAAACTGGGAACAAAATAATTTTCTAGTACATAACAAAATAATGATGCAAAAATAATATGCGTGATATTTTGAGTGCCCCTACACACATTTCCAGCACCTTATTTGCAGTGTCGTTTTGTCGCACTTGTGACGAGACTGAATAATGAGCGTAAGCCATTCTAACTCAAACCAATTGTTGGTTGAGCGTTGAATGAGGCTCTATACATGTTTGAAGAAGTGCTTGCGGGCGCGATTGTTATCCAAAATATATCGACAATGGTAGGGGCCGGACAACCCAGAAATTTATAGCCCCAGTGTGTCGCAATCGACACTATAATTATTTGCACTTTGCGCTGCCACTAGCCTGTCAATGCATGAAGATTTAGTTTATTTTCACGGGATTCACTTAATATAAGAGCGCCACATTGGTGCGAAAACAGTCCCATTGTTAATCTTGCCAAACATTGTAAATAAAAGTGTTAATTGAGAATGCGACTGAGCTATAATGTTAGTCAGGGGCGGACTGTCTATGGTGGAAGAGCGGGGATTTTCCGCCCGGGCCCCCCTCAAAACATGTCCGACTGGGCCCCCCGCACCAAAAAGGGACCCCAACCCCACTGGGCCCCAAAAGGGCCCCTTGGTATCATTTTCCGCCCGGGCCCATTGATGGCAAATCCGCCCCTGATGTTAGTATACAATTTATAGTATGACACAATAAATCCAAAGTTGTATCCTAATATTATGGTCTTATTTCAGTTCTCTAGATCTTATAATGTCAATGCCCGGCATTGAAAAACATTGACCAACTCTGTCGAAGCTATCGAAAACGTGCGCTCTTCACAACAAAGGAGACCCTGGCGATAATAGCTTTCGAGATATTACTGAACCACAAAAGAGAGCGAACGAGAGAGTTATTTCGAATCTGAAGATGCTCTTCCTGGCATGTAAGAAACCTTCTATCTAGTGTGTACCAATGCCCCACTGTTTTGCCACCAATACCGGGCCAGCGGGCGTTTGTTGGGCCAACGAATGGAAGGAACGTCAACAATCGCTTTGAGAGAGAATGCTTTTGTACACTAGCTAGATGAGTGTTTGATTGGAACGTGCGTATTGAATTCGAACGCGTGCGTTTGTACGCATAGCTTACGCCGATAGAAGAAGTGCTCTTTTGTCGAGACAACGTATAGAGAGCATTCTAAATGAAATCGGTGTTTGGGATATCGTCTCCAATTACGCGAGAATTTACTTTCAATAACAACCTGAGCGCGCTACGTTGTTTGCAAAAAGTAAGACGAACCACAGGCGCCTTCGCAGCAAGAAAGAGTGAGAAAAACTAATCAGTGAAGCGAACAATTAAATGCGCTTGAAATCGATATTACTCCTCGGAAACTTTGTAGACGAACAGCATTAAAAGTGAATTAAGAAAGTAAAATTACTTTATTTGTTCGCTGAAATTTTACTGAATGATGTTGATGTTTGTGTCGCCATTCATGGTCGAGATACAAAGTTAAATGTCAATCTCTTTATACTGTACGACCAATGAAGAAAAAAAGTTATCACCAGACTGGTTCTTTTTATTGGAAAATTAATGGTTCAATGAATTTCTTGGACAATTTTTGTTTTTAAATTTTTTTATCATAACCTCAAATGAATATCACACTAAAATAATTTGTATCTGTATTTGTGACTTAGCGCTAGATCATTTTTTGGGAGGGGAACATTTTCATCAGCGACTGGGATCGAATGAACGAAAGTCCGCACTGGGAATCGAGCACGGAATCGTAGCATCACTTATGGCTGCTCAACCGGGGCCTCGGTGACACCCTTAGCTACGACGACCGCGCAATATAATACGAGCAGGTATTCTAGTATTAATTTTTTATTACAGTCGTGGTAAATGACATTCGTTGCAATGCCAATTGCTTTTTCCATATGAAACGACGGATCCTGCATTAATTAGTCCATTGTGTCTAAAGTCGCTAATGTAAACACATGCGAAATATTTGTCCCACTGCAATACAATCTTAGCCCAATTAATTTCTGCAACAGAGGATGGATATGCGCGTCCTTAATACTCGGAGTCGAATTAACTGCCTTTTGTTTCCAGATAACACTCCCACGGACACGACGGCTTACTTTCATCCGTCCGCCATCAATAGAACGTATACCCGTATATGAATTTGATTAATTTTTGTCGCTTATTTAGATGGTAATAATTAGTGATGAGTCACTCCCGATACGCACGCATATACAGTGGTTGGACAAAATAACGAAAACATATCTGTTTGTGCACCCAATAGCGCTGTTTCCATTATTTTGTCCAACCATCTATTATTTTGTACATGTACGTACACGCCAGCCTGGTAACGCATTCACGTTCTTTTAATTGCGTGCCTTTTGAGCGCGCCCCGTCAGTTACTCGTAATTAATGAGCGAGGTGATAAATATGTGGCCGTGATTCGGTAAATACCCCCGCCATGGCGAGAAGGCATTGGCGATTGTGTTTAGTCGGGAGTGATAATGCCTTGTATGTCTTATTAGTCAGCATTAATCAGCACATATTGGTGTAGGGGGAATCGCTAATCGAAGCCACCGACGCTTTATTATAATTTTTTTTTAGTCGACTCCTTGTGTTTATTCATGGTGTTCTGTGCACTTGGCACAATTTCGCAAATTAGTTTTTTTTTTAACAGAAATGAATCATGGCCTCGCATGACAGCGCCGAAGACGTCCTAGACGTCACATATTGTTGGTGATTGTTTTTTATTTTACTTTCACGATGGAGGGTTCCGATTAACTCGATCGATTCATGTTTTTCGGATTAAACAGTGTTTTCGATGGACGACGAGAGGAGCATTAAGGCGTTTGGAAAATCTGGGCGCAGGGGCATGGACCCCGGCTTGAACTCGATGAAGCGTTGAACCGTCGCTAAATTAGCCAGTTAATTACTAACGCAATCTTGTTGAAACTTGTTGGCAATGGCGTTAAGAATGTTGCTTGATTGCTGGAGGCATGTGCGCGATCGGAACCATTCTCGAGGTTTTAATCATTGGGGAAACCGGGGGTCGGCTATACGATTTGACGGAACAGAACAACAACGAATATTAAAAATTGCTAAATACAGTTTCGTATCGACATTTTTAGTTGGGACGTCCTGTTCAAAGCGACCCCGAAATTTCTCCTCTTATCTTGGAGAAGATTTCAATAGGACCACCGATGCACGATGCGTGATTATCGGTTAACGCGGTCAGAAAAACAAAATCATAATAATAACCAAAAATTCCGATCCGAGATCAGTCCGCGCACCTTCCACTTCCCTCCAGAGAAAAAAATGGTCTTCTCTGTTCAAAACCATTAATTTGTGTAATGGCAGATATTAGCGTTATGCGCACGTAGTGATGATTGCTCTCGCATATCATTAGCGCTTCTTCGTATATTATATCCTCCTGAAAACCAAGCGCACCGATATTTCTATATTTCAAAGGCGATCTATGGCCATAGAAAGGTATTAAATGTGGCTCCGCTACTTTATCATCACGCTACAGTTTAGTTACGCGAGTTATTTACAGGTACTTCTGTATATTATCTATTCTGTAAAGATAACTCGTGCAACTTAACTGTCACATTATGATTATGTGTCGGTGAAAGTGCGGATAATGTAGCTTTCTATGGTTGATTTCCAAGAATAATCCGT
>JAUJYS010003263.1:0-13365 GCA_033995665.1 Melogona broelemanni | reverse complement strand
AGCCTGCGCCGGGAATCGAACCCGGGACCGTCCGCTTCGTAGGATGTTGTCATACCCACTGAGCCATCGGTACGTACTGACTGTGCTGGAATTCATAGGTTGTTGGGCGTTCAGCAGACAGAACAGGGCGTGCAAGGATATTAAATATTCGATGGGGGACGCACGCAGACAGTGTAGGCGATATGGAATTGCGAAGGACATTAGAGGAGGGGTGAGGTAAGCCGTCGAAAGACTAATTAAATCCTCGATGCAGTTCTAAAAAAAACATTGGTCGAGCATGGCATATCATTTTGGAGCTTAATTTGGCGAAGAAATACATAAATTGTCAAACGCTTTCTTTAAATTCGTTCGCTTATCGATATCGGGTTTCGTAAAATATACGTCAACTTAATTCTAAATTATATTGTATGAATACATAAATAAATTAATAAATTGCAAGTACATCAAAATGAGTGATATATCTATGAGATATCGTAACGGAAATACTTAGAACGTCAAATAATTAAGATTCCGGAATCATTTTTTTTTTTAGTATAAAAACGATTTATTAAATTTTAATGAAATTCGAGAGCATTATAATTTTGCGGATTCGATTCAAAAATTTGCACGTGCTAAAAATCAGACGCCATTTTTTACTGATATAAAAGGAATGAAGTCACATCTGTATCGAATTTCGATAATATTCACGAATCTGTTCCTTAAATAAATATACTCTGAAAACTTATTGAGCACCCTAGTAAACGTGCTTTTACAATTTTTTTTTTACATTACATGGCAAGTTAAGAGAAATTTCATAACTTAACATTCCTGCAAATGTGATTGACACGTTGTCGTGCCCAGCAACTTAACTGCAAAACATGTAAAAAAAATGTTCAGGAAAATTATTTCTTGTATTCGCGTCAAATTTTTAAACCGCCGAGTAGCAAAAAACATACATCAAAAGGACCCCCTAAAGTGAGTAAAGTACCACCGGCACAGTAGGCAGTGCGTAAGTATCGGTGATAGGTCTAAAAACTATTATTATTTTGACAGATGACGTACATCACATTGCCAAAGTGGTCAACAATGTAACTGCTGCCATTAGGTTTTGTTTTTTTGCAACAGCATTTTGTTTCCACTCTCTTCGCGAGATCTTGAGGAACAATTTATTGTCGGTTTCGCTGAAAGTAAAATGCGGTTTCTTATCCCCCCCACCCCCATCAGATTGAAAGGGAATAAGACATTTTTTTAAAGAAATTGGTAATATTGTAGGTATATTGTAGGTAGCACCTGTCACGAAAATATGTGGCGGTTCAAAATGGAAGTGAAATTAAGCTGGGAAGCAGATTTTTAGTATTTTCCACGATAGATGACAAACAAGATTTCATTTATTGTACATCCATTACATGGTTTAATGGTCTCTTGTTACATAACGAGAAGGACAGGGTCCGGTACGAAAAAAAGAGACGAACAAAGTTTTGGCAGAACTCTGTTCGTCTCTTTTCCGGCGCTGTACCGGACCCTGTCCTTCTCGTTTTGTTTCGTAGACGTCCTAACTCAACTATTAGTTCTCCACACGATAAAAGTAACGGCTATTCCAGTTCCTGGAAAAATAGAATCAACCAAGCCTTCCTTCCCAGGAAAAGAAGCCTACGCCTTCCAAAGTTCCTCAGAAAAGGAACCCGAAACACAAAATCAATAGGTACAGTATGTAGCAACCACGTGCTTGACTTGTGCTTGTAATCGACGATAGTTGTCTGCCAGATCACATAGAAAGGGCGCCTGGGTTAAGCCAAGGTCTGAGGGCACCTTACTTAACCATTGGCCAAGATCCGAAAAATCGTTACAGGCTTTTGAGTTCTAAATTGGCGATTTTTTTTTCTTCTTCTACCGACGAATAATATGTTTTGTTGCCGATTGCTGCTTTCGGAACAACGATGATAATGGTCGATGCCGCACCAAAAATAGCTCTCTCTCACGGCACCGCGACGCCAGCGCCAGCTTTTATCGACTTTCCTGGCGTATAATGGGGTGAGGAAATGGGTTTTAATTGGTTGATCGTATTTGGCTGGCACACAACGTCAGAGACGCGAGGGTCTTCCAAGAAAGAACGTCTGATTATTGACTGAAAGTGGTTTACTACAGGCAGTGCCGTTGTCTTGTCGTATTATTTTGTCTACTTTGATAATTTGAGTAAAACGTAATTGCTCAAGGACACTTTGAGGTTTCGTTTAATTAGATTTACAATTTCAGTCCAGAAATTCGTCAGGCGATTTCACCTGTACACTAAAAATACACTGACAGTGCTGTATATTCAATGGTTTACATTGGATACCAGTTGCTTGTCAATAAATGGGTGTGGTCTACAATCTATGAAAGTCAGCCCAATATCGTTGCTCATGCCTGTTTTAGACTGGTTATTCGTACGGTTATCACGGTACTACCCTCCGGTCTTTTATTACGCCGTATTTTACTATTTGAACTTATGTTCAAACGTTAATGGATATTATAAAAGTTTGTATTGCCTTTCAATTTTTCATAACGCCTTATTATTAATTTGAACCTTTCTTCAAACGCTAATGAATACTTTAAATTTTTGTATTGCTCTCCGGTTTTTCGTAATACAGCATTTTTATTTTAAACTTTTGTTCAAACGTTATTGGATATTTTAAAAATTAATACTTTTAACGTGTTCTTAAAATTTTGCACCCTAACATGTTTATACATAATTTATTTTAGGTTACTTTAACGATAAACATGATTTTCTTAATAACCAAAGTTAGCTTGTTTTGCTCGTTTAATTTTATGGATATTAGTTTAGTTTATGGATAAGCAGATAGCCCCGGTTAAAATATGCACAATACTGTGCACATCTTTATTGTGATCGGTTGCAGCACTTGACTTCTTGAGTTCGTACAGTATCCGACGAAGCCCGCTGGGTAGAAAGACTTTCCGAGTGACCCCCACTTCAATTAAAACCTCCTAATCTGCTTTATAAGAAAGTTTTCTGTTGTGATCGGCCCATGCATTTATGTATACCTGGTGGCTTTCTTATTGTCAGTCAGGTGCCTGCAGTCTATATATACGGGTGCCCATGCGTGTAACACTGGGATACACTGCGTGTGTACAGTATAGAGAGTACATGTACATGTATATGCCCTTGGCTTGTTCATAGAGCGAGGTTCTCTTGTTTGCCAAAGGCCGTGGAACGATAATTAATCACGCAACTCGTGAGGACGATTACTTATGCCTGCGGCTAGATTATTCGCGCGCGCGCGCGTGCGCCTTGCTTTTGCTCGCGATTTTCGCTTTTGTGCGTAGCAGAGTGTTCATAAATTATGAGATTGCGACGGTAAATTAGGAAATCGGCGAATTAATAAGCCAAAAATAATATGGATGTGGGAATCGCAAGTTTTGCGTTATCTCGTACTGCGAACTCAGGAGCGCTCAGATTGATACGCTATCACTTTACCAGGAACAGTGAACGACATTGATCAAATGATAACACTTCTGAATTTTTTATATTCTAATTGTGATTATCAATTAGCTAATACCGAATTTAATAAAGGTTTATTTACTGAAACCATACTGCACACTGTCGAGAGCGCTAATGCCATATTTTGGTATTTCATACATAAATTTCATTTAAAACTCATACATTTTTAATGAAATCGGTATCTGACAACGTTGATTTAAAGATGCCGGCGAAGAAATTTTAGGAATTGAATAATAAAATTATGCGGTGCTGAGGATTTATTCATTTTGGAACATGGATCACTTTGGGTGAAACACATGAAAGCACCAAATAACTGCAAGCAGCGCCTAAACAGTTACACTCGAGACGCCTCGAGTTTTTTAATAATATTCAAGCATTCCTCGTGAATGTTCTTGAATTTTATTCACCTTCATGGATCACTTTCGTTGAGAAATTAGGATATCTTATTAAATGTTGCTAATTTTTAATGTCTTCTCGTTATACTTGTATACCTCAGCAGTTGAAGAATGAAATATATTGAATTTACTGCACTTGTAAATGTATTGGGACTACGTTGTAGAGGAGTCGCTGATTAATTAAAAAAAACTCATTCATAATTCTTCGTAGCTTCTTTATTGATTTGTAAGTTAACCGATTCACGTCATCTTAATTAGGAAGGAAAGCGATATCATTTTCGAAGAATGCGCCCCACCGCGCGCCACTTTCGTGGGCGTTCCTCAGTTCCTGGAGTTGGCATCACGCTTTCGCCCACGCTTCCCTCTCCTCCCCCCACTCCCCGATGATAGTGATCCACGAGGTACTTGAATGTGACGCCAAAATGAGTGTAATTGAATCGCGGAGAACGCGAATTTGTTAATTGAGTATAGGTGCTCTCAAGTCAATCGATAGCCGAGTAATTAGAAAAGGAACGGACATTATTGAGGCGCTCTAGAATCCGGTCACGTGTGATAACGTCTCACTTTAAGACGCATTCACATTTTAAGTCGGTCTTACCCGAGCTCTACCCGGAATACCGCTTGGGGTGGATCAATAATTTTAGCATTCTAAAAACGAGGTAAGCTCGTGGCGATGGCGACGAGAGGAGAAACATTCTTTGGCGAACGCTGCGAAAAATGCGAGGTGCGTGCCGGTGGAATATATTTCCATCCGAACTGCCCCGTCTTATTTTGTCAATTTTTGATCGCTATCTTGACAACGGCTTAGCTGCGCATGGACCACTGCACCCAGACCACTTCATTCCAATATGGCTTTCGATTTTTCGTTTACCAGAAGCGGAACTCTGGTAACTAGTTGGCTGCTTTTAACGTAATGTTTTAAAGTACAAGCCAATGTCGTACAAAAATAATATTTGACGTTTCCATTTTTTTAGCTTTAAAGTTTTAATTCGATGTTTTAAATTTTTCGGCTGCCTTTTTACTAGTTGTTTCAAATTTTGGGGCTGTAAAACACAATTTACAAAACATTAATAACAATTTTACATTAGGTTATATACTGTATTTCCAATTTTAAACTTTTCTTTCTGTTATTTTCATTTATTTAAAACTTTTTTATTTTACTTTAAGCTTTTGAATCATTTTATATCACTAAAAGTACGTATATTAATTTTTATAATTATTTTAAACTTTTGTATTATTTTATTAGTGAACTTTTTATTTATTCAGAAAATAAATTCTGGATAATTCAGTGGGCGTGGTTGCCGATTTACGCAAACATGTTTAAATTTTTATTTGTAGCAAAATATATATCACCAGAAGCGGCTGCTGATGACGAAATTTATGGCAAGTGGATGCGAAAGTCACGTGGGTTGAACATTGCCCCGCCACCACGCCGTATTGGCCCCTATTGATCCCCATCACTCTTTCCTTTTCACCAGCCCGCCCTTAATCCCTTGATCATCAATTTTGATCTTTTATTCACGAATCTAGCATTTTGAAGCCATAACACGAACATACGAGCGGGAGACCTATATGTCTGCGTAGGTTTGTTCGAATAAAAATTGCATTACTAGTGTCGTAGGTTTATTTAACCCCTTCACATTTTAGTAAGCGCTCGCGCAATAATCGATTGCCTTGCAAATTTATGCAAATTATTGCTTAAAACAGAATAATTACTTGTGGATCTATCCCATGCACAAGAAAATAACCACAAGAAAATTGTTGACTTTTCAATTTGAATCATATCAGACATAAGGATGATTTTTTTGTTGATGGTCAAGTGGTTAGAGCTTCTGTCTACGAAAAAATGGTTGGGGTTTCGAGCCTCTGTGGGCCGCTGTGTCTTTTTCGACATCACTAAAGTGAATACCAATGACCGGGCGGGTTCCGTTGCAATATTCAATTTATCAGGTCTGGCATTGGAATGTTGTCCGCGGTCCCTATGCCAGTTTCTGGTGAGGCCGAATGGTGCAATTCTAAGGACATTGGCTACGGATGGGCGACCCTTTGCCAAGAATGACTTTTTTTTAAATGACTTTAAAATGCAACAGGATTATTTTTCATTATTCCTCCGTTGATCCCTGTAGCATAAAGTGCCTCCGACATCACCGAACGTACAGCAGTAGCCCATAAGGGTAAAAAGTCTGATATTGTAGCCGGTCATTCTCTGGATTGGTATCGGGGGAGAGCGCACCGGGATAGAGTGCAGCTGCTGCGGCATCTCGGCGCCGAAGAACCCCCCCACTCCACAAATATTTACACGGCCGACGCTGTTGATCCAGCGGAGATGGTAAACACGATGACCGTCGGATCGCCTTTCACTTTACGTGGAGGGCGCCGAGCGAGCCACAAACCGAGCTGTCGATATAATCGCGTCGGGAACAGACACACACACACACGCGCCCGCACGCGGAGATTCTCTCGCTCATCACGACGTCGGTTATTGAGTGAGATGGACAGGCGCGCGCTCAGTTTTCCCCATGCAACTCGAATGGCACTCTCGCCATTTTGTAAATTAAGTATCTCCTCTCGCTCTATCGTTCTCTCTCTCTCTCTCCCATACCGTGACCACTTTTCCGCTATGACGTCAGAACGGATGCGATTCGAAAATTGCGTTTCTCATCTATACGTGTATATCCGTCGCGGACATCCCCTCTATTTACATTTGCCTGAATCTGTCATGCCAAATCGTCCACTTTTTGTGTTTAACGGGAAAACCAGACTGAATACACAATGTGTATATATATATATGCTGGCAAATTTCGCGATGATTCCAGTCGAATTGGACGCATTAACGGCAGTCGATTGGATTCATCCGCGTTAACGTGAATGAGAAGCTTATACGGTCTAGTAAGCGTTCGATACATGGCGTGTTATAAACGCTGCTGGCAATGAATAAACTACGTCGCCAATGCGTAACCACGTACGGCTTAATATAAACTGAATAAAACGTGAAAGAGTTGCATTTAGAGGTTTATTTGAGAAACACAACTAACGACCGTGTTGATCTTCTCGGTGAGTGATCTCTTTCGAGGTGTACCCCCACTTAACTCTAAGCACATGATAGGTGGCGTCATCTAAACACCGTTCAAAGAGATGAAAAAAGGCTGTGATGCCATTTTTTTTTTTAATCACCGTAGTGCCTAGTGCACTACAGGATTACTGCACTCTCATGTTTCTATGTAGATGTGCGAGGGCCAGGGAAGGGAAGGGATGGGGAATGGCAGCTGGAATAGCCAGGCTGCAGGATCCACATCTAATGGATGTTGTCATACCCACTGAGCCATCGATACGTACCATTACCTTGTTAACACCAAGTTAGTGTTTCAATTTTGTAAAACTCAGCAATTATCTTTGACAATTTCATCTGTACAGAAGCTATAATTATTTCTTTGAACAAAAGTTATGGGGGAAAATTAATTAATTGAATTTGTAGATAATCGACTTTTTAAACTTTCTATACTTTGTTTGGATGCATTTTCCTTTTGCTCAAGTTAATATGCGTTGCTTTCATTGTTGTTAATGCAACGACGAGAAATTGTTCTTTACCTAACAATTAACGTTATACGCATACGTAATTTCCCTTTCATACATAATTAACTAGCTAACACTTTGTGTAGTTGCGCAAGTGAAAAGTTGTGCACGGCGCATTAGCAGTGTTGTTTGGCGGGACACGGTTTCTTGTACAAATGTTGAAGTACAAGGAGCAATAAGCCAATAACAAACGAAGAGTTAACAGCATCTTGTTAACGTCTGGTACAGACGAAAATGTTATTGTGTCTGCATTCCATAAACGAAATTGAATTACCAAAATTTATATGTAGTCTCAAACGTTAAGTACCTCTGGTGACGTAAATAGACTGCATTCTGTAGTACAGATGAAGACACAAGTAACTTTTATGCTTATGATAAGGCAATTTCCGAACAAATCTACCGTTTATGTTTGCCCTCTTCATTTTGTCGTAAAAATAATTTTACATTTATTGAGAATATTAGGAGTATAATTTAATTAGATTTTTTTTCCCATAAAAAAATTAGATAATTAAAACAGAAAAAACGATATTCAAGGAAAATTTGACGTAATCCTTGTATGATAGAATGTTTATCACAGTTATAATTTTGTTTGTAATGAATTTGTCCAGCCGGCTAGTCCAGTCGGTAATGCTTCCGACTGGGATGCGAACGGTCCCGGGAACGATTTCCGGCGGAGGCTCTCGTTTATTCGACGAGCCGCGGTACTGGTGCCACACCTGATCTTCCATTAGGGAGTCCAGAGCTTAGGGGTGGATCCTGCAGCCTGGCTATACCAGCTGCCATTCCCCTCTCCTTCCCTTCTCTGCACCTCACATATATCCATAGAGACGCGAGGGTGAAATAATAATCCAGTGTGTGTACGAGCGAAACATGATTTTTTGAGACGTACTCGTACATTAAAAATCGCCAAACTGAGCGAGAAAAGATGTCTACTTTCAGCGGCCACAACTAACCGTGTCTTTGGTCTACTTCTAGAAAGTAGGTCGCATAATTTGTCATGTTTTTAACAACTTTAACATGACTTTATCATTGTATGTTTAATTTCACAATCGCGTTCATCGTTACTAGCTCGATTCGGCGATTTTAAATAAACATATACGACTGCTCAATTTTTTATAATTTTTGTGTTCTCGCTCGTACATATCGCGAATTAAAATCGTAATAACTTTTTTTCAGTAGATTTACTAATGGGTTCTAAAAGGTTAATCGGTCACGCGGTTAAGCTTGCAGCGCTCATCAACTATTCAATGGACATTTTCGCGTCTGCCAGTAACTGACAATGCTCGAGGATACAGCGTGTGAAACCTCTGTTTAAGTGGAATTCACTTAGCACATGTCTGTTTATTTTTTCCCTAATAATCAATGGCGGCACCGAGCCGCCTGTTCATTATGCACCAGCAGTTGTTGCCACCGCAAACTCCCCCGGCTTGTCCACATTCGAGGAATCGCTGCCCTCATCGGCGCAACGGTTTCGGGCAACGCGGGTCAATTTCAATAAAGTGGTGTCCGGCTGTTTCGATTCTCAGTGATTGCTGCATGGATTGCGGCACTTATATCCCCTTTCTCGACCAACGCTTTCCAGTATGTGTCTGTGCTCGTGTCAATTGGATAACACGCAGAATGGAGAGCGTTAATTTAATTCGACGAATTTAACAATAATATACTAATGTGCCACTTGCGTGTGTATGTGGTCAAAGTTTCAATTGACACACGTACTCTTTCGCACGAAAGCTAGGCAAACCTGTTCAAACAGGTTAAGAAGCAAGTTAATGCTATAATTGGGATTTAATGCTTCGTTTAATTATTTTCAGCGAAATCCTGCAGTCTTTCACGTGAATTAGTGGAATGATTACGCGTGTTTAGCGAAATACAACTTACCAAACTTCAAATGAAACTTTTAATCATACGTAGTCCCGTACAGGCCTATGTGAGGGGGATGTGAGGGTCAAATGACTAGTTGGCTGATATGCTCTATTTTTTCAAATACCCCCCGCCCTTCCTGTAGCATTCGAGGAATATATTCAGAATCGTATTTCGCATATCCTTCAATCCGTAACCATGTGAATTTTTAAAGTTTTTTTACGATTAATCGACTTATACTCGTACCTTGATTCGAACCCAGCCATCTGAATATAATCCGATTCTGGGTCGACTTCGTTATCGACTTATGATCAGTCGCCTAATCAATTGAATTATCTCATCCATCACCAAATCTAGTCAGAGTCTTCGGTTTGATTCTCGTCGCAGGATCTCGTTTAATTCGACCCCTTATTAGTGGTAAAGTTGTGCGTATGAGCATAACTTTGGTGTTAAAAATGGGCTGTGTGTAGTCTTGAAATGCTAAAACTATTATGCGCATGACGTTTGAAGGGAATTTTTGGTTTTTCTCCCTTGTTCGTAAATAATAAAGCTTGTCGCGCCACTGCTTCGCGCGCCATCCACTTTCCAACGCCCACCATTTTGCCGGATTCGCGCAATTTTTGATGGCAGCACAATTTGTCACTCCACTTCCTGCCGAGCGCATATTATTTCGGTGTATTATTTCGGGCGCGGAAACGCGAGAAACCCCCAAGGTAGAGGGCCATTACACGTGTATATCGGAGTAATTTGCGCCGCAAATTGCTCGACCCGCGTGGATGCAGGAAGCCGTGAATTTATGCAAAACGTCGTTTGCGCGTCACGTGTGGGTTGGTCACCGTTATGCGTTACTATGCTAACACCGGTCAGGACGTACATGCACATGCTAGGTTCAATACTACGTGGTATTTCAAAAGCAATGCTGGTCCTTCGAACGCCTTACTTTACTGGGAATACGTTTGGGAGTGACACGCTACTTTTCGGCTCAGTAACCATTCGAAAACTATATCATATTCAACTTGACTTTAGAATTTATAGGAGCCGTGTTGTACGAATACGAAGATAGAAATTAGTTTCAATGTTCAACACCCACAAAAAATCTTACCTTTTAATATGGACAGGTTTATTTTTAAAATATCGTAACAAATAAATAACTGTGTATTTGCGTAACTAATGTATTTGTGTGAACAAACGAAATACAAGTGGTTTCAGTCGATTTTGAAGAAATACTGCGTTCATTTAGTAGTAGCTGCTAGAACGCTAGCTGCTCTATATTTTTATTCATTTGTTTAAAAGTTTATTTGATAAAATTTTATACGTGCATAACATTTTGGATGGTTGATCTCGTCTTGTAGAACGGGCGCATTTTCATGTGAGCTAGTGTCGGTGGTCCTGGTGCTGGGTAAACTGCTAGCCACACAATGATTACGCATTTCCGTGATGAAGGGAGCCCCAGAGACCATTTGAGCCCAGAAAACTGCACAGCGAGGGGATCGGCACAATACATTTTTCTTACATATAAACGAGTGCATTCAAGGTGTTCTGAAAATATTGCTTCGACGAAATGTATACAATGTGAAACAAGCAAAACAAGATTTTGTTTCACAAACAAAATAAGATACAAAAGCGTTGGCGAAATCAAATTTTGGTCTTTTCGCATGCAAATATTCAACAACCATTTTATCATTTAGGAAGACATGTTACCATGTTTCGATAATTGTTTGTCCAGGCGCTGCATACAGTGTGTTTGGCATTAATAAATATCATTTACATTGAAGAAAAGTGAAGTGTTTTTAGTATAAAAAATACAAATATGGCCAAGACAGTTTTGATGATAAAATCGTACGAATACATTTTTGGTGCTCAGTTTTTATTTCATTTTAAGAGATTTATATGTGCCACTGACATCGCTGTGCATGTACATGTTGGTATCAGATATATTGGACATTCTGTATAATCGAAAACGTTATCATTTTATTTGCGATTACGTTTCTCCACTCCGATCGACGCATCAACGTTTTTTTGTCGTTGTTTCGGGTTTATTCATGAAAATGGAAAAATTGTTATCGCATGCATAAGTAATAGATGTGTAGGGCTCAGCTCGTGTATCTAAAGGCCTATAACCCACTGACGACTGACTGTACTAAAATATTGCTAGTGTCCGACAGTTTGCCTACATTTTTAATAAAACTTGAGCCGTCCATTTTCATTCAAATCGGTGAGCACCACAGTCTAATATTTCGCCAAAGAGAATGAGCCAACAAAATTTTAATTTGTTAATGACATAGCAACTTTATATTTTTCGAAGCAATTATGCCCATTTTAATTCATTATTAATTCAGAATAAATCACCGAGTTGATGCGCTTATCGCTATTTATTAAATTCTAGAAATTACATTTTGTCACACGAATAATTTTATAATAATTTATATTGCTAGTGCTTAATTTGGAGTATAAGTTTAAAATAGTGTCGTATGTGCAAAATTAATATTTACTAAAGTAAAAAATGAATATGTCTGTTTAAACCGGTGATTTCTTCTGGATCAACAAGCGAACGGAAAAGTAATAGTCATCCTAACTGTAGTTAAATTGCCGAGCACCGGTGTTATACACGCAGCCGTGTTCGGGGGGAGCTTTTTGTAGCGAGCGTATCCAGCGCATACAGGGTTACGCGAAAGTCTTTTCTGTTTTACCATACTTGGTACCAATGTTTACGATAGATCCCTGACTATACGAAATTAAAAATAATAAAATAAATAATCAAATAAAAGTACGGCTCGTCTTAACCAGTATGGCAACTGGCTGGGGGGCGGCTGTCCCGGGTTCGATTCCCGTCACGTGCGTTCGTTTATTCCGTATATTCTGTTGAAAGTGTGCTCCTCAGAAAATGCCAAAGCAACACGAGGGGTATCGAATCCTTTGTAGAGTGATATTCATTTTAGTGATTGGAAATAATGAATTGTTAATCCCTTATTTTGGAAAACCGTTTGTTTATTAGTTGTTATACACATGTGTATTCGTTGAACATTTTTTCCCCCGAACAGTTTAATATCATCAGGCGTTTTTTTCTTCAAACAGCTGAACGTTACATTTGCGAAACATTTTTTTTTTTCAAATATTTATTTGAGTAGTTAGTCATCAGTTTTAAAAAATGTTAAAAAAAATTATTAAAATAAATACTGTAGATGAACGAGGTATTCAGAATAATAATAGGTGCCTGCTAAAATAGCAGCCAACAGTTTCCGAAGTTATGAATTCCGTTCATTGCCGCCGGAGTTTTCTTCCCATAGGCTCGCTCAAGGTTCCATTTCCACTGCGCTCCCCGGACTACTCCTTTTCAATCAGGCGGCTTTAGTACAGCGTAGCGGCTGTAATTTATCTCAACTTCAGCTGATAACCCCGCCGATTTTTCTTTTCGTATTTTTTTCTCTTCCACTTCTTTTCCAACCGTGCCGCGCGCGATCCGCGATTGCAGCGCGCATTTATCGTATTCGATCACGCTGTGTCGGAAACCTCGCGTCGGATTGGACGAGAAGCAGTAACAAATCATCCCGCTCCGACGGCGAGATCAGCGATACGTTCGCTGTACGGGGAGGGATGCCGGCGCGCGGTTCTCGAACGCGCCTTGTGTCTGGGTTTCGAGAACATGCTGCATTACACGCTCGTATTGTTTTCTTTCGGCCGATAAGAGAGGATCGGATAAGAAAGGACGTACGGCAGACAAATCGTTAATACATTAATATGCGTATGGTGATGCGGTAAAAAAAAATCCTCGTGACATCGAAACAAGATAGCCTTGTAAAAATCTGAGCCGTTTTAATTTCAACGCTTTTGACTAATCCTCAAGAATTTAGTAGTTTTATTATTATGTTTTTTTTTAATCACCGTAGTGCCTAGTACACTACAGGATTACTGCACCCTCGTGTCTCTATGGAGATATGTGAGGATCAGGTAAGGGAAGAGATGGGGAATGGCAGATGGAATAGCTAGGCTGCAGGATCCACCCCTAAGCTCTGGACTCCCTAATGGAAGCTCAGGGGTGACGCTAGTACCCCAGGCTAACGA
>JAUJYS010003262.1:0-13365 GCA_033995665.1 Melogona broelemanni | reverse complement strand
ATTCAAGCCAGGGCAACGTGATGGCACGATTCAAAATGTGTTCGAGGACGTTTACTACCAAAAAAAAAAAGAAATTTGTTAAAGGATTATTCCAAAGAAACGTGATATCAGTTACGTTTTGTGGTGCAAAACACAAAAACACAGCACAGAAAACCGCACTTCTCGAGAGGGGTCTACGCGCTCATCCAAAATATTAGGAAAAATTCATCCCTAGTTCCGAATGATTTGTACGAGTTGATAATATTTATGTTCCGAGTTTTATTAAAATCCATTCAACCATTCTTTTTTTTTTAATGATTACAGATACTTATTGAACGCCCGTAATAGAATAACTAAATATCCAACATAATGATCAAAATTAAAAATTAAAAATTCGTCATCATAATTTAATTAAAAAAAATGCTATGAGGCTATAGTTTTGTAAAATCAATAAAAAATTTGCCGTCGAACGCTTTTCTTTGATCGAAAAAAGTAATTTCTGCAAATTCAAGGGTTGTGGGTTATAGCCCCAATCGGTTTGCATAACGGATACTAATTTAGATACACGGGGGAATGGTACTAGGGTGGCATTTATGCGAAAATTTATACGCTGTTGAGCCTTCTGCCAACAAGACATCTAATAAATCAGTCTTGAAATTTTGTTATCATTCATGTTATGTTATTAGAGTGAGAGATGTTAATGTATAATTTTAATTAAAATTGATTGAATTAATTATGACTCTGTGATAAAATAATTTTTCATTTTCAACGTAGGCTATCGTAGGAAGTCTCAGTTTGTTCGATTTCTGAAAACTGAGTATTTCCTAGTCAGTCCCGTGCTATAATATTTACTTTTCCTGAGATTATCGGTGCATGTAGTCGTATCTGTATGGAACCGAGTTGCCAAGCTCAGCATCGTTATCGTTCAAACTGAAGTTTCCACCCCGCCAATACGGCTGCATACGCACGCGATACGTTTACGAGTGGCGCACCGAGAGACCGTGTTTACATTTTGCTTGAACTTCTTGCCGACGACAAACGAACTATGAATGTGACGTATATCTGTTGGACTCCTTCCTCCTTCTCATCCCACCCCGTATACATTTCGTCTCCGTAACGGTTTACACTGCAGGAAAACTTTTAAAGAGTAGAGCGATGGAAGTGGCGTATGGGTGAAGAGGATATGCCTGCTCGGAGATACGCGGGGATTTACTTCCTTTAGAAAATGCGTTGCCCCATGCCGGCTGCTGCGGTTGACACACTCGATTCGGAAAGAAATTGGAGCCGTTCACGTCACTCGGCGAAATATATGTCAATATATTAGGTTGAAACTGGAAAGAACAGTCAATAATAGTCTCGTCTCTTGTGAGTGGTCATGCAAAGATGGTGGCTATTCAAAGAGTGCCTGCATTATTACCAAATCTGGCTATCCAATGAAGTTGCAATTTCGTATGGATCTCATCTGACAGATGACTGTCAAATTATCAGCGTCCAAAATATATATTTTAATTAAAATATGATTTTGACATTGAAATCGGACTTCTTTTAAGGTTTCCGAAGGCATCTTGTAGTCAATGTTTTCTTATGCTAGTCCAATTTTCGATAATATCGAACCAGGTTCTTAATTAATCATTTATCTTCAGGCATCCGTTTTTTCGTTGCATTTCAATTTCAGGTAGATAAGCTTTTGCGCGATGCCTTATTGCTGTTATATTTATTGACATAAATCTATCACCACCTAGTCGCTCTTTTAGAAGCTTGCGGCGCGGTATGAACGGCGCCCGTCTAAGTCCCTGGAAGCTGCAGCGTTATATTAGAAGAGCGGCTTTGTGCGATGTGGGCGGTGTGAGGGGGTGGGGAGGAAAGGGTTTCGAAAAAAGGATAATGTTGGGATTTTCGACCCGCTCGTTCGGAATTTTTGACGTGACACGGACTTCTCCATGCTCGGAGGCTGGGCCTGTCACTTTTTCCTCTCGAGAGGATTTTGGCGAGAGACCCCGTGTCCGCGATTTTAATGCGAGGGACTTGATGGTGGGAGTTATGTAGGAGTAGAGGGAACCCCCTGCTTTTTAAACAGGGCTCACAGCGCGGCTGCTTCCGAGAAGGGAAGAGGGGGGCGACGTCAACTTCAAGCGAGACGCTATTCACTTGAATACACGAACGGCGCGGTCGGCCCTAATTAGGGAAACGCGTTCTGGTGTTTTGGGAAGGAAAAAAAATCATTCCCGGGGTGAAACTGCAACACAGAAAAAAATGAAACCGCAATGATAGTGAAGTTGGCAGCGATACGCAGTCTTGATTTTTTTTTTTACTCTGGTTGCGTCAATGTTTCTTCCAGCTGTCTGTATAAGACCGTTTCGTTTGGAATTGTGGTGAGTTGCGTTTCATTGCGTTTTAGACAGGCTAGCAGAATCACTTACGTACTAGGGGGTAGCGTTTCACCACGATTTTATTGGCCGTTCTCAACACGTGCGACGTGCAGTGGGAAATAGAGATTTCTTTCGGCTGTCAGGCTCGCCCGATGTAATGAAGAGAAACGTTGCGGGGAAAGCGTCTGTCGGGGGTTGCTTTTGGTGTTCGGCGAGGAAGCATCCAGATTTGGAAAGAAAACCGGCTATCGGCGGTTTATTTTGAGAATTGTTTTCATGAAGAGATATTTAACGGTAGACGATTTTGGCTTTGTGGTAGTGCTTGGTTGTTTTTTATGAGATCTTGGGTTCGAATCCCGGCATCAGCGAAACTTAATTTTGATTTTTAAATATTGCTATTTTATTTTTTTAAGAATCTAGATGTAGCCGAAAGTGGATGACAACGGGTTCGAATTTTAGCACAAGCGGTTCTCATTTTCTTTATTTCTCTAATTTCTACTTCAATAGTGATTCCTTTCATCTATTCCATCGTTTTAAAATTTACCATGCCCAATTCATGTCGGATCCATAGCTGTGTAAGTTGCATTATATCAAAGCACCCAACAATTTATTCATTGCATTGAACCTTAGCCAGCTGAATAGGTACAACATGCCCAGTGTTCAATTTCGCTAGAGCGAGCATCGGCGTAATAGCAATGTAGGCCATAGTTAGTCGCTATGGAATTGGAAGTAATGACGTTTCGCAGGACCGCTACGCCGTGAGACAAAACAGTTTGGCTGGCATGCGGGTCAATTGTAATAATAGGCGATATAGTTAATGGATTTCGTAGGCTGCGGAGGCGAGGGACGAGTCACCACCGTTCATCGGTGCGCTGAAATTGCTTCGGTCACTGCGTACGACCAATGCGTGCAACTACTCGTATACTATAAATTATGTAGTGAAGGGGGGGGGGGGTAGCGGTGGTGTTGGCTGTGGGACAAGGCTGGGAGCGCGTGGTCTACTCTATGCGGACAGGTTATTGAAAACCTATTAGCTAATTGAGGACGGGGCGAGCGAATTGATTAAATCTGGCGAATAGGACGAAAGGGAAGAAAAATCGATATTTATGCGCGCTAAGTACGAGAACAACCACCTGAGGCCTGTCGACCGTAACTTTGGTCGTCCTAAATGGCATAGCCATCAAATGGTTTTGACCGTCTTGCCTTCTTTAAAATAGCCAAAGAAAGCACATCTTTGACAATAAAATGTTTGGAGTCCACCGCCAAACCCTTTGCACGCACAAGTAATCTAATTTTAACGCAGCATGTTTGCAATTTTCCCGACTTAAGACCACCGTTTGGTCAATTAATGACGCATTCTTATAAAAGATTGTTGTGACGTTTTAATTCTTACGGTTGCTTTCCCTCGGTGACATCTCCCTCGAGTTTCTTTCCGTTGCCCGTGCGCCTTGGGTCTCCGGAGAATCGCACGCGCTGGGGCGATGACGACCCCAAGACGACGGCGATGGCGGTGGCGGTGTTTAACGAGATGTTGGAGCAATTCGTTTGGCGCCGGCGCGTGTCTCGCGCAACTGCTGTTTAAGTCTCCGCCAGAGCGAAAGATTATTTCGATTTCCATTCGACGGAGCACGTAACTCAGAGCTACGGCGGCGGTGGAGAGGGGGACGGGAGGGGAGACAAAAAAGGTGAACCAACTCGCCACCTCCCCGTCTGTTCACCCAGGACCACCTTTTTATCCTCTAGTGATCCCTACTCTCTGTCGAACAAAGCCGATTCGATATTGTCTTTTACCGGCCGGCGGGAGTACACCTCGTCGACACGTCATTGGCTATTTTTTATATTTCCTCCGTACAGTTAGCGATTAGTAATTTTGTGTAGTAGTCAGTTGGACGCCCAGAGAAAACTTTAGATGTCTTCACACGTCGTTTATACGTCCTCTTGTGTTAAACGTTTTAAAAATTTGCAGGGGTTGAAATGGTAGGGGTTGCACTTTGTGCTGCTTTGCGGATTGGGCGTCGTTAACCACTGTCGCATTCGTCGCGAGTAACGTAACTCGTGTATTTTTATCAGATTTTCCTATTTCTTTCGAGTCTGTATTCCAACGGTTTTGTCCGTAGTGTAGACGACTCAAAGGAATGTAGCCCCTGATATGTTGAAGGTTGGCAATCACAATTGGCACGGCCATTATGCGGTACAGCTTTTTTACGAGGACGTAGCCGAATGTGACCGACTCTTTATTTTCCTGGTTACTTTCCTGGATTAAAAGATTGTATTATCGTCGATATTCATCGAATGTAGAACGAGTTTAAAATTATATATTTTTTTTAAAGACGGCTTCCTTTTTACAAAGAGAATGAAAAGCATCAAAATAAATCATTTTCGAATAAAGATGCTACTTTTTTCTTTAAAAATTCTTAAAGTTTGAGTGATTAACTGCTTAATTAAATCGAACGCCCGATTCCGAATTACGAATCCTGAAGGTAGAGCAAGTTTTCCAAATGCTCTTTAAAATATGTGGTGGTCTCTGGATGATATCAAAGCATAAAGACGCCATGGAAAAAATTCCTTTTTCTAGGATCCGTCCTCGCAACAATTGACCATGTATCTTTTACGTGGCAACGGGGCTCCACCCCCACCCACATCCGTCCCTCTCTATCTTCACCGTTCCATGGAGTAGTGCTGATTGCTGGTGGTGATGCACTTATTCCCTCATGCGAGTCTTGCATTCGCCAACGCCCCCCTCTTTCCTTATCCTCCTCCTCGCTTTTCCGCCTATACATCTCTCTTTCGTCCTTTCTCTTCTTTTTATTACAGCCGAGCGCGCGGCGTATCCCTCCGCCACCTTCCCCCTCAGGATTAATTTTAATAGGTTTTGGCGTTATTGATTCGCTCTTCTGTGTGTGAATTATTTTCCTCTCTCCGAGTGAAACTCCTTCACTTGTTATTGTTATTGCTTTCGCACGTTGTTGGCCGCGGGTTGGTTGATTTTGGGAAGATGTGTTGCTGCGCGGCCGCTCGCGCTACATTGCCTACGTGGACTTTTGTCTGCCGCTTGATACTCGTACTTCGATGTACAGGGTGAACACAAATATTTGCTTTTATTAATGTATCGTGACACCGTGAGGTCAGCCACTGTGTCTGCGATGCTATTCACGATGCATCGGAATTATTTTGTCTTTAAAAATGATTTTTATTTTAATATTTCCAATGACTGCAGTAGATATCACTATAAACGATATTATACCTCTCGTGTTGCTTTGGCAGAATCGGAGGGGCACGTTTACATTAGTACCCCGGGATTGAATAAACAAGAGCTCGCGCTGGGAATCGAAACCGGGACCACCGCATCACAATCGGTTGAAATACTCGGTCTATGATGAGTCCTATCAGAGGCTATTTGCCTTATTTCTTTATTTTTATAATAGATCCAGCTATTACCTATCAAATAAGTTGGAAGGAATGAATAAATAAGTTTTGCCTGCTGTTGGCAATATGAAATATTGTGGGAATACCGAATACCCGAAACAATTTAACCCCTGCCGAGTTTACGATTACCGCCATCTGTTTTAGTTTCCATATTCATTGACCAAAAAAAAATGAGCTTAATTCGATTAATTCATTTCATGCTGGGTGCGTTGATTCATTTCACGTTAGTTCATTTCATTAATTATAAATGTATTCGAGATCGAAGGGAGGATGCACCAA
Source organism: Melogona broelemanni (assembly GCA_033995665.1). NCBI lineage: Eukaryota > Metazoa > Arthropoda > Diplopoda > Chordeumatida > Chordeumatidae > Melogona > Melogona broelemanni. Next base: position 7,312 of record JAUJYS010003262.1, on the reverse strand, counting down.
ATACTGAGATCGACGCGAACTATGTCAAACCGCTAGACATTAATACCTACGCGACAAAAAGTTGTGTTCATCTGGGACAATTTTTTTTACTGGACTTATAAATCCTGCCTCCATTTTGGCGGCGGATCCTTCATCCACGCGGTGATGGTCTTTTTTTACTGTCGGGAATTAAGATTTTCTCGGGTCGGTTTCACGCTGCGGTTATGGACTGCTAACGCTCATCATTCACGGGACGTTGGGCAATCGCGCTCTCGCCTCTCGCCTTTTATTATCCTCCGCGTTTCGGCGGGTGGGCTCACCTGGGTAACGGGCTTAATCCGGGCTCAGCGGGGAACACGCGTTCGGACGGTTGGCGCTATCGGCTGTTTGCGGCCGTGCGTTGCGGTGCCCCGTCGAGAGGAGACGTGTTTTCTGCCCGCTTGCCGCCGATAGTGGCGCTTTCGAGTGCCAACATTTTTATTTTATACGTTGCACTTTATTTGCGAAAGTCATTTGAGGTCCTGTATTCGACTGTATCGAGGTTTCGACTTGGGCTAAATGAAGCAACTAAATAATTAAAAAAATATTGCCAATGTTGCATACAAAATGCTGCCGAAGATAGTAGGACAAGGGTCGACAGTAGCGACGACATCTAGTGATAGTTAAAGGTGCCAGTATGCCGATAGAACGCGAGCGCGCTCTGGTGAGGCGGAAGTGGCATCGCGTACAGATGAGAGCTCGGCCGAACTCCCTCGTCAGAGATAGAATGTATGGAGGGAAGTTTGAACACCTTAATCCTGTGGACCGTGACACGTTTCGACTCTTTGAGTTTACCTTTTTTCTGACCCCCACTTTCACTTTTTATGTTGGAGAAAGGGAATACGTACAGGGTGACGTGCCAGGAAAGCGCAACTGCACGCAACACCAAACTCTTCAACGATTTTATTTTCTGCTGCAACTTTTCATATTAGTATCGTCTCAATTATGATTAGAACAATGGTGTGATCTCTTAGGCAGAGTTTCTTTAAGCTTGAAAAATTAATCACATTTATTAACTAAAAAATAAATCCGAAATTGACACCCCTACAAGCGTATAAGGCATGGCCATGTATTCAATAGCAAAATGATGGATGCCTGAAAACGGCAATTCCCACCACCACCTTATGCGCAGGATAACAATAACATCACCATCAAGAGACGCTGTGAATGGACGATTAATGAGAGATGGAGCGCCATCCAGGTCATTCCTAGACTGCCCTCGTCTACTTTTCCACCGCCGCTGCACCAAAACGCATCACGTGGCAAACAATAACATGCTCGAGTTGGCGTGTGTTCCCATTTGGCTATTATGGCGCGCCATAAAGCACCCACCCGGAAGCGCACCCCATACTCCCCCTCCCCCTACTGACACACCGCAATCACCACTACCGAAGCCAAAAGGTGCACGCTGAAAAAGAGTGGACCCCACCTCCCCTATTATGCCCACTCCTGCCGTGTAGGGGGCGCCACGTTCGTCCGTCCATGCGTGACGTTGTCGAAGGCCGTGGCCTGTGGGGAGAGCGAACGTCGTCCGTATTAATTATGTACTTTACCAAGCGAATTTTGCGCATATAAAAACGGGAAACGCCAGCCGGCTCTCTATCCTGGCTTTCACTCCTTTTACGGTGTTTCATCGTGCTCCGTCGCGCGTCAACGTAAGGGTTACGGCTGCGCAAGTGCGCATGCGCGAGCTCATATTTTACAACTTTAGGATTTGCTATTGAAATTTCAACCCAGTCTTCTCTTATCATCAAATTCCAACCATATCCCATTGCCAACTCTGATCGTGAACTTGATATTGACTCCATCTGTTTACGAAAAGTTAGTCAATCCTAAATTTTATTAAAAATGTATTTTATTTAGGCAAAGTGGCTTAGATGGAGGCCAAGGAAACGTGTTCTTATTATATTGTGTGACTATGTTTTAGATTCTTAGCCAAAATATCTAACTGGTGATAGTTACAGTTCTTAAGTGTGATAATTGACTATTTAGATCCATGCGATCTGTTACCCTGTAATCTGACTGGTTGCTGTCAAGTTTTTTTCTCAATCCAATTTCACTTTTCCGAATTGTTCGAAACCCTGTTTTTTAATATCTAGTTTTATTTTTCTGCGAACGCCATTTATCGACGATATTTTCGAGTTTGCCTCATTAGCCATGGCGGGGCGCTCCTTCCTAATTCGCGGGGAGTTTCGACATCGTATTGCGCGCCCTCCTTTATCTACGACCCGAAGCTGTTCCTGCAGTGCGTATAGTGTAATGAGTGTGGGTGGCGGCAGTGGTAGAGAGGGGACGAAGTACAAAGGGCGCGACTCGATTACCGGCGCACTGCCATACTCCGATATCATCGTCCTCCCCATACGAAGGTCGGCGCCCCATTTCCCCGCTCCCAACGCGCCCCTACTATACCCCTCCCCCACCCACAACGCAGCACCTAAATCCCAGGCCATCTTATTACCATACGCTGCATGCAACGATAATTTTCAGATTAATAGTCGCGATAAATTTCTAAACTTTTATCTCATTGGATTTTTCCCGTGCTTCCCTGTCGACGCGGAGGTGGAGTTGGAGAGGGAGGATAGAGGATGAGATGGGATTGAAGAGAACCCGGATCGGTGGCTGGGGGAGTTGAGATAGTGACGTATACACATACGTTTTGGAACGGTCGGTGTACTGCCTGTATAGAGATAGACCACGCGGCGGTGTACACGGGATAATGTACGGTATTATGTATACACGGCGTTCAACGCTGCTGTCGTACCGTGCGGTAGGGTAGGGGGGTTTTCTAATCTTAATCTTAAGTAGAAATTCTTGTTCATTTTTCAGATTCTTGGCTCATTATTCTGTGACAGACGACGCGTAAAAGTCGAGCCCTTTTGGCACATGTATCGGGGGAACTTCAATGGGGAGGTTGGGGAAATGGGTTGATAGGGTGGCGTGTGGGTTGCAATGTTCGTTGGTCTATATTAGAAGCGGTAGGGTAAAGGTATTGTCGATGAGATGATGTTGGGGATGAGGGAGGGTTGATGAGAAAGGAGGGCAGAGAGATAAGGTGGGGGAGAGAGACGGTACAAATGGAAAATAATCAGCGAACGCATGGATTCACCGGGCAGGGGCTGGATATCCTCTTAAGTTCCGAGCATCAAAGTTAGTTGTCGTTGAATTTGTTGGAATTTAGTTTCCGCATAGTGGCATATAGTTAGTGTATCGCATATTGTTACATAGTGTAAGCAGTTTTTCAAATATCATGTTTAAAAGCAAACTCATGTTTATGGAATTCATAGTTATCAGCTATTATACAGTTTGCCTTGTCGATTTGGCGACGATTCCTGTGACGTTTTCTCGAATATGACGTTAGCACGTCAGAACGATCGTTCACAAAATTTGCTGAAAATGATGTTTGTGTTTGGCGTTCACTACTTTGAATTCATTTCGGGTTTCATCCTGTTAAGCCAACTAGTTATCTATTGGCAGTTCTAATATTTGTGCTACCCCGGGTAGCCAGGCAATCACACAGTACACGTTTCTTGTTTGCTATGCAGGATAGCCGACCACTTTCCGCCCTTCCCTTGCTTGGCTCTCTTCCCTTGCTTGGTAGTTGGTACACTTCGATGTATTCCACGAAATGGAAAGATAATTTGTATTCTATTGAATTGATAAAAAATATACATATTGGCCTGGATAGATATCCACGGCCATTCAAATATATGTGCTGCCCCGTGTAGAGAAGCAATCACACAGTACACGTTAGCTATGCGGATCAGCACATCCAATCGGGGCTGCTCTTGCTTTGCGTTTTTGTTACATCCACATTGCATTTCGATACATGCCATGGAATGGAAATATGGTATTGTTGACTCCTGTGCTCCCACAGGTTATGCAGTTAATCTTGAAGTGAAGATCTAGGTCTTAGGAGATCACGCGCTCCGCGGAGAGGGATAGGGAGTTTCTTGAGAAAAATAGTGAATTAGTAATATGGGTTTATGTATAGATTAAATTGTGCTGATTATACAGTCGCGCAGACTGGCTTTCTCCAAGTTGTCGTCTCTGTAAATTCACTCAGTCGTACATGCCGACGTTTTCCGTGAGCTATATCTGCCTCCTCCCTCAACCTTACTACTCCCATCCTTCCCCCCCCCCTTCACGCACACACTCTTTCGCATCGCGGAACCATCGCATTTTTGTCTAAAAGTATTTCGTATAGTGAAATTGCTCGGAAACGCGGCCTTGATGATGGGTTGGCGTTTAGCAGTGTATACAATATGAAACGAACGTGAGCCGAAGAATGTCGTTGAGAAAAAAAGTGAATGTGGCAGCAATTTTATTCGCTCAGAAATTCTCGAAAATGAAGTGAGTGTGCTGTTCGGAAGCGAGTCCCGCGCGGTTCCTTTTTGTGCGTATGGGGGATCGGGGATGGGCGAATGAATAAATAAATAAATAAGTAAAACCGCATGGGCCTACTTACGCCTTTAGCATCTCTTCGTGCGCGTCTTTATTGCGCACGTTCATGTAAATTCGGTTTTGTTAACTGCTCGCTTCACGGTTGAACTAGTGCAGCGTAATTGTGGAAGGAGAAGGTTTGTGGCTGAACTTATTCTCTTGGCCAATTTTCAATCGTATTACCAGAATTTTTGCTTCAGTGCTTATCACGTTGTACTATTTGTGATAAATTGAGCTGCAGTGAACAAATAGATTAGAAAATGAATTGGAATTTTTTTCTTTTCTTTTCAACGTGACATCCGGTTTGCCGGATGAGGAGATGATTAACTATTTGGCATGCGACTACTATTTCGAAGATTTTTCGGAACAATTTCGTGTGTTTAGAGATTTTGTCATGGCATTTTGAAAGATAATTGCTTATAAAACTCAGAAAGATATTTTGTCTCTGTGTAGAGCTCGCTGTCAATGGACATATCAGCAGCTGTATGCAGAACACTTTGAACTAAATTGTGGTGAACCACAAGATATATCGTTCCTTTGTTGAAATTCTCTTTAGTACAATTTACATTGCACTTGCTTATTTGAATTTGAAATTCTGTTGTGTATTTGAATATGAATTACAATTGGTTATTTGAATTTGAAAAGCGATTGCTTATTTTAATTTGAACTATAATTGTTTATTTTAGTTTTAATTGCTTATTTGAATTTCAATTGCTTATTTCAATTTCAATTACAATTGCTAATTTGAATTGCAATTTTTATTAGCATTTAAATTACATTTCTGAATTGAATTTGAATACAATTTACTTAGTTTGGCAAAAAAATCGATTACAATTGAAATGTTCGACGAACCATATCATTTATGTGTATACACCTAACTCTATTGTGTTAACATCTATTTTTTGTTGTTGTTTTTACAGGAAGTTCAGTCGTACGCCTCACCTAGCTGGCACCGCCCAGGACCTGGACCAGGCGGAAGAGATCGCGGCAACCTGGCGGAGCCAAGGCCTAGACCGGGTGGACATGGCCTCCTACAATGTGTTGCTGTCGTATCCGGATCCCGACCAGCCCGGTCTAGTTCGCGTCAACAACGACCAGGGCCGCGAGGTGTTTCGCTCCCGACCCAGGGAGGTGGATGCCCCCGACGTTGTCTCCGCTTACGGGGCCTACTCTCCGGCCGGCATTGTCTCGGTATGAACCTTTTTTGGCCTTAATTGCACCATAATTTTATTAGTATTTCTTTTTTCTTAATTTCATTTCAATTCATCCGCTGTTCACTGCATAAAGTGACATCCATTAGTCCGATAGTTTGATTTGTAAGCCCGCAATTTGAGAGCACTGCAAGATGTGGCGCAAACGGCCAATGCTACCTCACATACACATGTACAATTGTCTTGCATTTACAATATATACCCGCAAGCAGGCCCTTTTTAGGGGGGCCAATGGCGGGGGATGTATGTTTATTTGTTTGATGATACTTCGTACATGTGCATGACACTAAGTACTGGAAGTTTTAGAAAAGCTATTTTAAAAATATAATTAGCGCTTGCTCATTGAAGGATATTTCCGTCGTTAACTTGCTCTCGATGACGCTTTCTCCTGGCCTTTGCAGAAGAGGGTGCTCGCACCATACTGTCTCGAGACTATGCGCAAGTGCCATATTTATGGGGTGCTTCACGACATATCGGCGCTTGCTTTATGACACATATGCGCGCACTTATCTATTCCTATTGAACAGAAGAACACTTGGCATGTTTCCATCTGAGACCCCGCTCCTTTCCTATCAATTTTTATTTTATTCATTTGTTCGGTGTAACGAGTAGCACCAATGTTATTTTTGTAGACAGTTGCTCTCCCACGAAATAAAATTCATTTTCTTTGTGAATTATGAATGAGTATGATTAATTCGTATAATATTAATACGAATCGTTTGGTAGACCACCTGGTGTCAGGAAGATGCGGGGTGCCCTCTGCCAACATGTACGAGTTTATGGACCGCGAAAAATGAGTCCTCGAGCGTATTTCTAGTCTCGAGAGCGATGGGTGCCTTTCTCGTCGCTAGGCGGCGCCGGCGTCGCCCCCTCTTTTACCATTCTTTCCCCCCCCCCCACCACCACTACCACCACCACGAAACGGCGGATTCCGCTCCGGCACCCTAATGGGACTACAGGAGTGTGTTTACAATGAAAACATGCTCAATATGCACATTTTATTCGCTCATAAATTCGCCATCCATCTCTCGCTTTCGTCTCTCTCCCTATGCTCTCCTAGCACTTTCTGTATCCGACATCCGCCTGAGAACCTGTCCTTGATCGCAATCAGGAATTAGAATTATTTTAGGTTAGGATTTCGAAAGTGTTTAGCAAACTTACATATGGAATTGTCTTTCCGATATTTCCTTATGCTCTCGTCTTGCTAATTGGTCATTTTGGATATTAGTATCAATTTAATATTATGTTATCTCGGTTTAACGGAAGCGAATAGTAGTACTGGATAATCTTCTGTGATAATTGGATAGAAATTTTTCAAAAGTATTCCATGCTTGTCAAAACGTGAGCGCGTGCCGGGATTCGATACCGTTACTGTTTCATCACAAGTCTGTCTGGCCGACTGAATTGCGAATCGAATTAATTTTCTTTCAGAGTATTATTTACATATGTCCAATCACTGCTGTAAATATCAACACAGGATGTCATGCTCTGTCTGATCGGTACGTTTTTGCCAATATCCCGGAATCGAATAATAAATGAAAGCCCGAACCGGGAAATGAAACCCTGGACCGCCGCGCCGCAGCCGGTTGCAACACCGACTGGGCAACGACGAGTCCTCCATGCTTGGACGTTTGTGCGATGCG
>JAUJYS010003261.1:0-13366 GCA_033995665.1 Melogona broelemanni | reverse complement strand
CCAGAGCTTAGGGGTGGATCCTGCATCCTGGCTATTCCAGCTGTCATTCCCCATCCCTTCCCTGCATATCGCCATAGCGACACGAGTGGTAGTAATCCTGTAGTCATTAGCACTACAGTGATTTTAAAAAATAAAAATAATTAATTTGTGGTGCTATTCACTTCAGCGATTGTAAAAAAAAAAAGAATGATAAAAATAAAATTTCGTCATCGCGAAACATTTCTGGGAAGTTATTACAAATGCATCGTGCAGAAAAAGTTGTTACAAACATTTTGAATATCCCTCATATTTTTACCATTCCATTATTGATTTTCTTTTCGTAATCCTATTCGATATAAATTTTGTATCCTTCCGGTAGTTTCTGGCCGGAATATCCTTTTGTGGAACTATTTTTCAATTTGCGAGAGCTTTTTCGTTCATACAGAAAGAGATTTGTATGCAATTTACAACGGAAGAAAAATGGCGGAGACAATTCACTTATGATAGTCGATATTCAAGATCCCTTGATTGTGAGTGACAAATTGAGGATAACGTGTGCAAAATGTTGGCATTTAACGCACGCGACGTTTTGTGGGAGCAGCGATCCATCGATTTTTTTCTTTTTTTTTCCACCTCTGCAGTTCATTTTATAATAGACCCCCTCCCCTTTCGTCTCACGCCTGGCACTGCAGACGTTTAGAGTTAAGGAGATTTGACGTTTCTTTTATCATCGGAAAACGCATTACCGGAAATTAAATCACGTTCGAACCCATAGATGGCGCCAGCGCTTTGCTATTTCAATAGGTTATTCAGGCAACACCGGTAGTTTTTCTCGCGTGGGATTACGATCAAATTGCTTTCCGATAAACGGTAAGCGTATGTTGGATATGAATATTTAACGTAATATTCTACTTTTCGCTTAGTTTTTTTTATAGAACCTTCTCCGTGTATTCTATGGAATTTTTCAAATTTAAAATCTTCGTCAACTTCATCGTCGTTACTAGAATTTTCGGTCTATTCAAAATGTACTAAAGCAATAGAATACGTTATTGGATTCTGAACTTCGAATTTAGTTTGGGAGAATGGAACATTACCGTACGAGTTCATGAGAAGAAATACGCTAGCCCCAATATTTTATTTTCAATGGGTTTCATGTCTAGCCAAAGCCAATAATTTCAATGAATGTCCCGATCCGAATAGAATTGCCGAATCGATCGTATTTTCCGACGCGCTACCATTTTTCGTGATCTTTTTTGGTAGATTGAAAGGAAATATAATTGAAAATGTGCCGATAGTGCGCGGTTAATGCCAGTATTTTAGCCGAGGCGACACGGGGCCCGATAATCAACTGTCTGATCGCTGGAGATTTGTGTTGTTTGGCGTCAACGGTCGTTTCATTGTAATGCCAATTTTCTGCCTGTCCGTTTCACAAAACCAGTCTATATCGTAATGACCGACACGGACTGGAAGTACAGGGTGCATACAAAAGCTATGTTCCCTTTACAAATATTTTAATTGTAAGAATGAATCAGGTGAATTCCATTTATATTTCTTGAGTCTGTCTGTGATTTCTTCTTTGAATAGCAATGTTGTCGTTACAAGCCCACTGTTACTCATCATTTAAAGTTTTAAAATATTTCGAATTGTCATATTCTCATGCCCATATTCTATTTTTTTTATATTTCAAATCTAGATTTAAATAGTACATAGAAATATCCAGTAGCACGTAGTAATACGCTATTTTAAAATAATAATAATCTCTAAAAATGCGAAATTTTTTTATTTCCTAAAGAAAAAAATAGAAATATCTGGAGACTAGATGTCGGGAACAAGACAGGGCGCATGAAAGTAGACATCATGGTTAACTTACACATGTATTCTTTTTACAGTTACAATTGAGTTCAATCATAACTCGTTTTTTATCTTCTGTCGAAAGTAGGCCAGCGGTAATGGTTGTCTCTTTTCTGGGTTGCCGATGCCCACCACCGTGGACATTGCAGCCAATTTAGCAGCTTACAAGTTACCTTCCTGTGAATAGCTTCCTTCGGTGAGCTCGGATTCTCATAGGCTGGTCGTATACGTCGTACATGTACGTTGCCATGGAGTAAGAGTGTGCAGCATGAACGCATCGCGATCATTTTTATTCTTGAGGGAGACAACAGCTGAACGACTTTCATGATTCGCTATTATTTCACAAATTGATTTTATTCCCACGTCGGTCGGCCCGGGCCAAGTGTTTTTTATTTACCAAAGGCTGGCGGCGGGGGAAAAATAAATACATTGATGATTGGAGGAGCCGGTAGACGTTGAACGTGTCTAGAACTCTAGGTTGTTTTCAAGAGCGTCGTGCGTCATATTGGGAATAGAGAGAAGCAAAGAGCCATCGTTCTCTGTGTTCTACGCTTGAACAACGCTGTTTTTTCTTGTATCTGGCTCTGCTAAAATAAAACTCGTCTGGCCGGGGCAGGTTTTAATTAAACCTTGTCTAGAAGAACCTTTTTTTATTTCCGCAATTGCAATTTTAGCTGGCAAAAAATGGACTGCATTATGTTTCTTTTTACTATTACGTTATACTACTACGTTTATAAGCTTATAATTAGATATTAGCTAACGTAGCATATTTTTTTAACATGAGGCAAAATCGGTTTAAAGTATATGCCAACGTGAAATCGATATCTTGAAAGTTGAACTCTTGCCAAACTGCTGTCCTGTTAGAGGCTTACCCGCATCGATCGTTCGTTTGAAACTCAGTCATGACTCATCGTTTCACAGTTACGCAGGGGAGCATTCGGTGATTGCCACATATAAGGGGCAGCACCATGGTTCGCGCGAAATGTTACTTGTTCTCTCAAAATGTTTATTTCTGTATAAGCGGTTAAAGGCACAGTGATGCATATGTAAGTTATTTTTCTTCCAACTGAAAAAACGTGATGTTTTATTAAAATTGCTCCATTGACACCAATGCGTTTTGCGGTTGTATTACGTTTAGACTTAAATCTTATACATTAAGACTTCGTTCTCATTTTCTGTCTATTAGTTTGACATGCGTAGATTACATTTCTACACTTCGAAAGAGAAAAAAATATGAATTACACCACTCTGTTTTTAACCGCTTCATATGGAGACGACCTAGCTTTTAGTTAATCAGGATGTTTCAAATGATTCATAATCGCTTCAGATTTCAATTTCGTAAAAAAAGGATTACTACCTCTCGTGTCGCTATGGCGATATGTGTGGGGCAGGGAAGGGAAGGAAAGTGGATCCACCTTTAAGATCTTAACTCCATAATGGAAGCTCAGGGATGACGCCAGTACTCCAGGGTCGTCGAATAAACGAGAGCCTCTGCCAGGAATCGAACCCGGGACCGTCAGCACCGCAGACGGAAGGATTACCGACTGGTTTCGCGACTGGACTAGACGGCCGTACAAATAATAATTTTGTCGGTTTATAAATTGTCACATACTTTTTTTCTTGTCCCAGCGACATGTCCTATTTAGACTAACGGTACTTCTTGTACACGAAAGGCATAATGGCGTTAGGGCGGGAGAAAATTGCACCAAACCGCTCATTATCGAATCGGCTTTTCGTTCGGATTTCTTTTGTCACTTGAAGGAATAATTGACTTCGCAGTAGCTGACAACACAGCCTCGCGCACCAACCCGAACCGCGCAGGACGCGTATTGTCAGATATTGTTAAGTGTGCGCACTGTAGAATCTGGAGAGCTCCGCCGCGTCTATTGTGTTGCAGCTTCGAGAGGCTGATAATTGATAGGCGGGCTTTCAACAGGTGGAGCTCTTGTTGACTTGAAACGCCCACTCTGTCAATTGACAATAGTCAAGGACTATTTCTTGGTAACCTTGCTTGTTCATATTGGCTGGTATCGAGTTTCATTGCACCGCCAATAGTGTCGCCTTGTTTCTTTGTGCAAACAGACAATTGTTCAAACGATTCAGTACGTACGTACGTACAGTAGTACATACAGTAGTACATACCGATGGCTCAGTGGGTATGGCAACATCCTACGAAGCGAACGGTCCTGGGTTCGATTCCCGGCGCAGGCTCTCGTTTATTCGTTAGCCTGGGGTATTGGCGTCACCCCTGAGCTTCCATTAGGGTGTCCAGAGCTTAGGGGTGGATCCTGCAGCCTGGCTATTCCAGCTGCCACCCCTCTTCCCTTCCCTTTCCTGCCCCTCACATATCTCCACAGATACACGAGGGTGCAGTGATCCTGTAGTGCACTAGGCGCTACGGTGATTCCGGTGATGACAGGCGTTCCTTTTTCCTATACCTTCTAATTATCACAGATTGGCCTTTTCTTTCTTCGGAAAGAGCTTTTATGTAGCCCTTGAACCAGAGATCAATTTAGGCGCCATTTTGTTTTCGAATTTTGGTGGAAAAAAAATCAAAAATTTCAATTGTTTACGAGTGCAAAAAATCAAAAATAAATATGAGCATGTGCTGTCATTTTTGCAGCTGTTTCAAAATCGGTCAACTGCCATGAAACAACCCTGTATAGATAGGTGTTAGGAAGTGTGGGTAAGTTTAAATTGTCACGTCGTTTTAAAAACAATACATTATTTATTAGATATTGACAGCAGTATCAATTACAATTGCTAAGAAATTCAACAAGGTCCACAGCATGGTAGGCATCACTCAATAACATAACACACTGGATTTGAATGGACTCGTAATTTGAGATGAAATTTCTTGTCACTAGCAGACCAATGCTATAAAATGTTGAGAAAATTCACACTCTATTACAAAATAAAACCACTGATCAGAAGAAAATTATAATCCATGAACCTACTGTCATCAAAAGACCAGTTTGGAAGTACATGTAATTCTAAAACAACTTACTATATTTGGAGAAGAAAATTAAATTAACTTCTTTAATGTCAAAAAATATTTGTAAACCACAAGCCTTTCAGAAAAAACTACAATACCAAAATTATTTTCTAAAAAAAATGAAGAGATTTTTAACAAATTTGATGAAGTTTCCTACAAAACGAATCCAAGATGTCGATGATTTTAGTGGATGCCATCTTTCTTTGATGATCCATGCCTTGCAACCACTTATATTTGTCATGCGCTACTGCTATGGCATGGATATCGTGCAGCAGCCTCCTCACCAGAAGAACCGAAGCGCTCTCTACAAGTACTTCCGGCTGGCTCTATGCCTGGTGTCAGTGCTAGCCACCATTTTTGTTTTGCACATTTTCTTCTTGCAATTGTCAAGTGTCAGATCAATGGAAAAAGCTACTACAGCCACTGACGAAACTAATATCGTAACCGCTGTCTATCTGGCCTTGGGTGCTGTGCACGTGACGGCCATTCTTACGTGGAACTGCTGCAAAATGGCGGACATGCAGCTCACATTCGAATTGTGTGCACGTGCTCTAAATGAAGTGAGCTCATTGGAGGGGACAGCGATTGCCAGGAGATTGCGACGCTGGGCTTGGCTGGCCACATTGGCTCCTATGGCATATACAGCACTGTACTTGATATGGGGACTATACCTGTATGTAATAAGCAATGCCCAAATGAAGTATCAGTTGGGTTACAACTATTCATTTGAAATTTAAATACATATAAGTGAATGACAGCAGAAGCACAGAACATTGTTGTAACATTTAGTGCACATTAAATTAGGAAAGGTTACGAAATATGTAAAATAAAATAATATTTCAGTTACCAAATTGGTTTGAAGAAATGCAAAACGAAGCAAAACGAAAATGCAAAACGAACGCAACATCAGACATCCATTACTAGCGACACGAGGGGTACAATAACCTCCTGTTATGCTATTCACTACAGTGATCCGGAATATAAAAAAAAAATAAGTTACAAACAAAATTACATGACATTCATTTATCATATAATTTTCTGTTTCACAAATGAATGTAAAGTGATGCTTTATTAATTTATTTGTTAATGGAATTGTGTACCACTGTGCCCATTCAATTTTTCAAATTTCTATTACAAATATGTTTGAAATTTCTATTTCGAATATTTTTAAAATTTATATTTTATTTTCCTTGTTAGATTACTAAGTATAGGCAACAGAAAAAGCATTCTCCAAACAAAATAATTAAATTTAATATGAGGAATATAACTTTTCTTGCATTTTATCTTTTATCTTGCATGTAAGTTGATAATAAAAAAGTAAGTTTTATTCATTAATTAAAAAAAGGACGAAGAACTAGGTCAGACGACATCAACAAAAGTCAAAAATATTTAATTTGCTTCTCCATTGGTGGCGCTAGTGTCAACAAAGTTTTTTATTGGTAAATTCCCCTCACTGAGTGAATACCACTACAGAAGGTTTTGTACTCTCGTGGAGGGCACATTTTCACCAATACTCCAGAATCGAATAAACAAGAACCTGCACCGGGAATCGAACCCGAGACCGCCCTCTCAGCAGTCTGTTATCATACCCATTCAGCTAGAGGAGTTACACGTGCGATTAGATTAATAGCCTGTTACAATGCTACCTGTGCTCGCTACTGCAAGCCAATCAATCATTTTGAAAAATGAGGGTGCTTTGCACAGAATCTGTCTCGACAGAGTCATCTTGACCAACAAAACCTTTGTGATGACCACCTCCACCACACCACACCACAACTGGACAACAGGAAATTGGACAACACCAGAACCCAACGAAGAGGAAATATGGAATCAACAATTGAATAAAAATCTATACATGGTAATATTGACTTGCCACCTGATGGACATTGGCATCTCAGTAAACGTCATCTCCTACATTATCCTTTTGTACGCTATCATCGGCAACCTCCTGGATGTACTAAGACGACAACGGGCTCAGCGGAAGTATGGAGGGTGCCGCAGCCGGCGTTATGACCTGTGGGTGGCTCAATGGTTGCTCAGTCACAATCGCCTGTGTGGGGTTATGCGTCGCACCAATGACTCGAGTAATGGCATGACCTTTATCAGTATTATTATTGGAGTCTTGATGATCACTAGCTTGTTCAGAATTATGGGTTATCGAGACTGGACTTTGATCAGCGTGATTCACTTTGCCGATTTGATGCTGATAACAGTTTCCTGCGTCAATATGTTCATTGCTTTAACCTATCTGGCATCGAGGATCAACCGAAAAGTGAGTTTTATTTTTATTTTTTTAAGGGGAAACCCTCGTGTTGCTTGTTGTTAAGTGCCATTGAGTCGTTGCCAACCCCTGGCGAACCTATAAATAAAAGCTGGCCAATGTTTCCGATCACAGACTGCATCCGGCAACTGTTTAAGATTTAGTCCTGACACCATCTATCCACTTCTTGTGTGGTATTCCCCTTTTTCAATTTCCCGCCACTCTTCCGAGCATAATATCCTTTCCCAATGTAGTCTCAGCCTGCATAACATGGCCAAAGTTGGACAGCCGGTGCCTCACCACCATGTCCTCCAGAGAGAAAGCTGGCTTGATTTATTCCAGGATAGATTTGTTGGTTCTTTTGGCAGTCCAGGGTACACGGATCAGATGTCTCCAGCACCACAGTTTGTACCCCGGGATTGAATACATAATACTCGGTAAACGCGAGCCCGAGCTGGGAATCGAACCCGGGACTACCCGAACTGCAGGCTGTTACCATACCCACTGAGCTACACGGATCGCATAACTCAATGCATTTTTGTTAAAATCAGTTCTAATCAATGCATTTTTGTCAAAATGTGTTGTTGATGTTTGTTATAGTGTGGACAGTGTTGGGTAATAACTGAACGGAAAATTTGCATTCCTAGGAACTGGTTCCTTTTTTGAGGCACTTAGGAATGGCTAGGTTTATTTTATTTCTAATGATTTAAAACTGTTTGTAAAGCATAAATCTGTCAGAAAAAACTACACCATTAAAACATATCCTTAAAAATTATGAGTTTATTAGCAAGTTCGATTAATTCACCTCCAAAAAGAATCAAAGATGGCGACGACTGTAATGGCAACCACCTTTCTTTGATGATCCACGCCTTGCAACCACATCTGTTTGTCATGCGCTACTGCTACGGCATGGACATTGTGTAGCAGCCTCACCACCAGAAGAACCGAAGCGCCCTCTACAAGTACTACCGGCTGGCTCTATGCCTTCCGTCAATGCTAGCCACCATTTTTGTCTGGCACATTTTCAGATTAGCATTGTCAAATGGCAGATCTACGGCCAATGACGAAACTAATATCGCAGCCACCTTCTATCTGGCCTTGGGTGCTGTGCACGTGACGGCCATTTTTACGTGGAACTGCTACAAAATGGCAGACATGCAGCTCACGTTCGGTTTGTGTGCACGTGCTCTGAATGACGTGAGCTCATTGGAGGGGGCAGCGATTGCCAGGAGACTGCGACGCTGGGCTTGGCTGGTCACATTGGCTCCTATGGCATATACAACATATTCTCTGATATGGGGATTATATGCATGTATGTATGCAATGACAAAACAAAGTTTCATCTGAGTTCCAACTACTCATTTTAAATACAAATAAATATACCCATTCTTAAGTGAATGACAGCAGAAGCATAGAATGTTGTAACTGCAAGGGTACATAAAAATTATAAATTGTCTCTGTTTTATGAGTCATTCAATAAACCATTTTTTTGGCCTAGTTTGAAAAATGGCAACAGAGTGAGGTAATCTAAGTTTTTTATATTATTTTAGTGGAGAATTCCCCTCACTAGTGGATATCAGTGCAGGAGATTCTGTACTCTTTGTGTTGCTGTGGCAATATGTGTGGAGTTCAACAGTACCCCAGGATCAAATAAACGAGAGCCTGCGCCAGGAATCAAACCCGGGACCACCCGCTCAACAGTCTATTGCCATACCCACTGAGTAAAAGAATCGTACAAATTATCAACCAAAGCTTGATGTGAGATTATACTAAATAGCCTGCTACAATTCCACCTGTGTTCACTGCTGCCATTCACCCAATCATTTTTACAAATGTTGGTGCTTTGCGCAGGGTTTATCTCGATAGGATAAACTTTCTGACCACCCCCACCACCCCGCACGAAAATGGGACAACAAGAAACTGGACCAGACCAGAAACCAGCACGGAAGAAACATGGAGTGAACATTCTGAGAAAATTAAATATACTGCAGTGTTGATTTGTCACCTGATAGACATGAACATCTCGGTACATATCATCTCCTATGGTGTCATTGTGTGGCATATCATTGGCAACTTGCTGAATGTCCTTGAAAGACAGAGGTTGGTGCACCGGAAGTACAGAGGGTGCAGTGGCCGGCGTTATGACCTCCAGGTGGCTGCATGGTTGCTCAGTCATAATCGCCTGTGTCGGGTTGTGCATTGCGCCAATGACTCGATTAATGGCATGACCTTTAGTTGCATGGCCAACAGTGTATTGGTCATCACTGTCCTCTTCAAAATGCTGGGCTATCGAGACTGGGCAGTGATCAGCATGGTCGATTTCACCGATTTGGCAATGATAACAGTTTCCTGCATCAATATGCTCATTGCCTTAACCTATCTAGCATCGAAGATCAACCGCAAAGTGAGTTAATTTTATTTTTTGTCCGTATGTAATACGTCGTTGGTCACGGGTATGAGGGACTATTATGGAATTTTTATGAAACGGAAGTGGCGTCATTGGTTAGCGACAAATTACGGCAAAGAACGATCCAAAAAATAAATAACGAAGACAATGAAAATTCAGTGAATATTTAAAGGGACGGGAGATTGGTCTTGAAGGATAATAATGAAAATGCGGGAATGCTTCACAAGATTAGCATGACCTTCAAACACCCTCAAAAATTTGTGCCCAGCAATGTACCTGCATAGGTCCCACGTCATATCATACGTTGCGACCATACCTCCGGTATAGCCTCTTTCTTTTCATATAGTGTTTTTTGGGGTGGAGCATATTGAATAAATGAGAAACTCTGTGCTGGGAAATCTAACTTGGGAACGCCGCCTCCACAGTCAGTTTCAATACAAGGATGGAACCATTCTTTTCAATTGTCATTTCTCAAGGGATTAAGACACTTTATCAAAGCGGGCAGTAAGTGTAGAATACACAGTGTTGGATAATAATGGAATGAAAAAGTTCCATTTCTAGGAACTAATTCTTTTTTTGAGGAGCTTAAGAATGCTTAGGTTGCTTTCAATTTTTGACGAACTGGAATGGAAAATGGTTCATTTTTGAGGAACTGAAACATGGGTTCCTTTTGTAAAGGTCTTTTTTTTTGTCATACATAGCCTTCAATTTTCTAAGAGTACAATTTTTTTTAAATCGTATTAATAGTGGAAGTGACTCTGTTCGCAAACTTTCATGTGGTCCACGTATGGCGAGAAGAACATAAATATTGATTGGGAATATTTACAATTATGGGAATATGTTGGGGATATTTATTTTCTTTACACATAACGTTATGATGCCATGACACAACAGGTTCTTTGGAAATGGAATTAGGAACGCCGAGGCTCTTTTCAATTTCTGTAGGAACTGGAATGAGAATGGCTGCTTTTTTCATCGGAGGAATGAGAACTGGAACTGGTTCCATTTAAAAAGAATGAATATTTTCAATCTTTTCAAAAAGAAAGAGCACTGAGAATACAATCGTCTAATGTCATATGATATCTCATGCCTGGGGTGACTATCAAAAACATAGGTGTTTCATAAATTATCGCGTCATTTTCAAAATAATAGATTATTTATGACTTAGTTACTGACAGCAGTATCAATTACAATTGCTATGAAATTCAAATAAGTCTGCAATACGACATGCGTCACTCAATGACATAGCACACAGGAATCGAATGAACTCGTAATTTCAGATGATATTTCCTGTCACGAGCAGTTCAATGCTATCAAATGTCGAGAAAATTCGCACGATATTACGTAATAATGCCATTAAACAGAATAAACCAATAATCCACAAAGTACTTACAGTCATAAAAAACCAGTTTGGAAGACACAAGATATAGTTTGGAAACCTTTAAGACTACTCGGGAAGAATATTCAGGTGTATTTTGGAGAAAAATAATTAAAATATCAGTAAAGCAAACTTCTTTATTGCCATAAAAATATTTCTAAAGCACAAATCTTTCAGAAAAGCTAAACTATTCAAAACCATTTCCTAACAAATGAAGAGATTATTATCAAATTCGATGAAATCACCTCGAAAAAGAATCCAAGATGGTGACAACTGCAATGATCGCCATCTTTCTTTGATGGTCCATGCTTTAGAACCGCTTCTATTTGTCATGCGCAACTGCTATGGCATGGACATTGTGCAACAGCCTCACCACCAGAAAACCGGATGTTTCTTTTACAAGTACTTCCGCCTGGCTCTCTGCCTATTGTCAATACTGGGCATCCTTTTTGTCTGGCATATTTTGACCTTGGTATTGTCACGTGGAATATTGTCAGACGGAGTGCATACGGCCGATGACGAGGCTAATATTGGTGTCGGCATTTATCTGATTTTGTGTGCTGTACACGTGACGACCATTCTCATGTGGAATTGCTGCAAAATAGCCGACATGAGGCTCGTGTTTGATTTGTATGCACGTGCTCTGAATGAAGTGAGCTCATTGGAGGGCACGGCCATCGCTAGAAGATTGCGACGCTGGGCTTGGCTGGTCACATTGGCTCCTATGGTTTATGTTGTGTTTTACCTGATATGGGGGTTATATGGGTATGTAAATTCAAATTTAAATGATAATTTCAAGGATATTATTCCAATTATTATTTACATGTAGTACATGGCAGCAGAAGCACAAAACGTTGTTGGCACTGTGATACAGTAATTTTTAATTAAGTAATGTCTAAGGCAGTAATGTTTGAAATTTCAATTACAAATAAAACTTTATTTTATCTTCAAAGTTGGGTAATACAGCAATAACAAACATATTATTTCTAACAAAATAAATTATTATTATTTTTGATTTGGAATTTAACTTTAGCTGCATTAAATTATGAAAATAAAATAAGAGCCGTTTGATTAAACATGGTCAAGGATACACATAATTCACTGCATTAAATTGCCTCTAAATTGCTAGTGGAAAATTAAAAAGACAGGTTTTTCAGAAAATAGTATGATAGGAGTAGAAACAAAAAAGATACACATTTAGTTTATTATAGACATTGATGTTCAAAATACTATTTCTGTTTGAAACAAATTTTCTTAATTTAGAACGTTTGCAATAAATATTGCTGTTAAATAAATGTTGCACAACATGCAGAAAACCGAATTAACAGATTCTTATCCAAACCGTAGATAATAATTGTCAAAATAAACATATTTCCATTAAAAAAATCGTGGCCCAGTTAATCTGGCATAGTACTGTATCAGACTGTGAAGTAAAATTTTATTTGAAATAGAAATTTCAAAAAATTACAGTTACAATGCCACCTGTTATCACTGCTGCCATTTACCCAATAATTATGACAAATGTCAGTGCTATGCGCAGGATTTTTCTAGATAGAGTCAACCTGGCCAACGTCGGTTTCACGCCCACCACCCCTACCACCCCACAACATAACTGGACCAGACCGGAAACAACCGAAGAAGAAAAATGGCGTCAACAATTTAGCAAAATTCAATACTCAGCCTTATTAATATGTCACCTGATGGACATGGGCATCTCAGTAAATGTAATCTCCTACACTATATTTCTCTGGCACATCATTGGCACCCTGCTGGACGTCCTGAGACATCGGAGGGTGCACCTGAAGCCAGGAGGATGCCGCGGCCGGCGTTATGACCTGCGGGTGGCCCAATGGCTGCTCAGTCATAATCGCCTGTGTCGGGTCGTGCGTTGCACCAATGAATCAGACAGTGGTTTGACCTTTAGCAGCATGGCCACCAGTGTTGTGGTCATCGCAGTCTTGTTCAAATTTCTAGGTGTTCAAGATGGGACAGTGGTCACAACGGTAGATTTCGCCGTTTTGGCGCTGATAACATTTTCCTGCGTTAATTTACTTATTGCCCTAACCTATCTGGCATCGAGGATCAACCGTAAAGTGAGTTGGACTTTATGATTTTTTGTCAGATAGTGTTGATTGTGTTTTTGATAGTGTGCACTGAATTACAAGGGAATTGTAATTGAGTAAAAAATAAAGGGAACAAAATACTCTAGTCCAGTCTTTCCCAATATTTTGACTTGAATAGCCCTTTTTAGAACCATCTTCAATGGCAAAGCCTCTTAGAGGCCATCAGTTTTAATGTCGGAGCCCCGTGTCATACACGTTAATGGTGTCAGGACAATTTTACCGGAACAGACAATTTTTTTTTTTAAGTCACCGTAGCGCCTAGTGCACCACAGGACTACTGCACCCTCGTGTCTCCCTGGAGATATGTGAGGGGCAGGGAAGGGCTGGGAAGGAGATTGGCAGCTGGTATAACCAGACTGCAGGATCCACCCCT
>JAUJYS010003260.1:0-13367 GCA_033995665.1 Melogona broelemanni | reverse complement strand
CCGGGTTCGATTCCCGGCGCAGGCTTTCGTTTATTCGTTAGCCTGGGGTACTGGCGTCACCCCCTGAGCTTCCATTAGGGGTGGATCCTGCAGTCTAGCCATCCCCCTTCCCTTCCCTACCCCTCACACATCTCCACAGAGACTCGAGGATGCAGTAATCCTGTAGTGCACTAGGCGCTACGGTGATTTAAAAAAATAAAAAATAAATAAATAAACAAAAATTACCTGCTGACAAAATTCTTTAACCGTTCTACTGTCCTCGACGAAGTCGGCATAGTACGCTTTCTCTCGCTGCAGATGTCCCGAGGTTATAAGTCTGTTCAAATAGAAATAATAAAATGAAATTAATCCACTTGACACTATCCTAAAAAACATTGACAGATTTACAAAATGTGCGTTTCGGTAATTACCTCATGTAAACAACGAGGTAATCAGAGTAGCTCTGGTCGTTAAATGTGTCTAATAAATAATCCACTTGCGCTCCGTCGCCGACCTTATTAACCACTTCCATGAACTGCAAAAAAATACAATATATATATTTTTTTTAGCCAATGGCAGTGAATAAAGAATCTATTTCTTGTACTGGGTAGACAAATACCCTCTAACCATATCGTAGAAATCCTCGACGGTGAACTGGGAATAGCCCATTTGCACCAGCTCGTCCTTACTCCTGGAGGCCAGAATTTTAAATCTGAAGACGAAACAGTGACGAGGAATTAAAATGAAGCCAATAAACACGAGCAAAAAAATTGGCAATAAAAAAATATACAGAAAACATTACAAGGGCAGTTTGTATTTTAAACCAAAAAAAAAGGTAGAAAGATAGAAAGACTGAGCGAGTAACGATGCAACTGGAATTATTATACCAATAGCGAATGCATGTAAACAAGAGAAGCGCTTGTCGTCTACCTGCTGTATTCCTCCTTGTCTTCCAGCAAGCTTTCCAGGTACGCAAAAGCGAAGGCGCGGAAGAAACAGTTGCCATCGCCACGGACTCGCCTGACATGCTGATATTTGCTGCGCAAGTCCTGATAATGAACGAAACAAATTGTGATTACAATTCAAATCGCGAACAAATAAATGAGAAGGATATAATCAGAGAACGAATGTGGAAGTTGCCCCATTATTAATTTCATTTTTTTGGTCGATATACTCACAGCTACTTTGGACTGGTAAACCAAATCATCGGCCGAATACTCCGTTTCTAAGGACGATGATTCTTTCTTTGTACCAACCAGAGGAGTGCTTTCCGCTATCTGTAAAAAAAACCAGACCAACTGTTTTGTAGAAATGTCTGGAATAGCTATTTTTTAATACAACTATTTCAATTTTACTAAATTTGTCGACGCTTACCTCGCGTTCAATTTGCTTTTCTTGCGCAATGATCAACTCATCTTGGTTGAGATCTGCAGAATACAAAGTATGGAAGTATTAAAGAAATTGTCCGTCCGGTCCGTTTTAGCAGTAGAACACTAGATTGGTCATTGAGTTACATTGTAAGTCTGACGCCTCTTTAAATTCCTATTTCCTCCGAGTGTCGACAGCGGAACTGTTTTGTCCTTTACTGGTCTTCCGTCTCCGCCATTGGCCCCCCCATAAGGGTTAAAATTGTAAGTTGAATGACGGTAGGCTCGACAGTCAGAATTTTAAAACTTTTTGATTAACTTGTACCGGTACCTCTTTTTGGACCCATGAGGAATTTTTTTTAGTAACGTCATCAGCCAAGAACAAGCGTGCATGCCAGAAGAAAGCGTCATGTGACAGATACCGTTTCGATCACTTAACACGAATCACTAAAGTTCATTAAAGTTCGAGGGTTCATTAACTTCTTCACTAACTTCCCCTTCTCATTTTGATAAAATCCAATTGCAAATTAGTAATTGTTCCATCAAATTTTGGAATCATAGCAATCATAACAAGATCTTTTGATTTTTCGTCATTGACATCAAATTCGATTTTTTTTTTTCTTTCACAAGTATGCCTAACAATTTCATTATTTTTCTCAAGAGATTAAAATCATGAAAGATGCTGATTTGGGTATTCATAGAGCTACCTCACAGACAGTATTGAAATTAGATAGTAGAACGTTGTTTCTGTCTTCGAGTATTTATTTCAGTATTGAAATTGCATCGATAATATCAAGACAAGCTTGACTTAGCAAAACCACATTCTCGAATGCACATTTGAGGAACTTCTGATAAAGGATTATCCTAATCATTAACTGCCATTAATCGACTTCAAAGAAAAAGTATCAAAATTATCCTACAATTGATCATCAATCACTACATGTAAGCACGTATGGCCTATGGCCTGTGGCGAGCTCTCGCAGGCGAATAACGCGAAATATAATAAAGTTTATTACATTTTAAAAATTATAAACGCGGATGGCGAGTATACAGAAGTGAGTAGCTTTAGGTAAGACATGGCAAATGTTTATTATCATTTGATACGAGTTCGTGTCAATTACAATAGCTGCTTCAAAGTCACAAGCGAACAATGGTCACAAACAACATGACACAATATTTGATCTCACTTGCACTCAGTTCTTAAGTCAAGCAAATTCGGATTGAAATGGGGTGCGTTCATATAATATGAAAATCAAGTCACATCAAAAGCATTAAACGCTCGCGAAATAGGTGAAAGCACCCAAACGGAATCCGTATCAATGCGCTTTTGCGAACATACACTACCGGGATCAGGGCTACCGCAAGAAGACTAAATAGTGTCCCCGCGAACGCCAAATTAAGTGAAATGACGCTTAAATATGTCAAGAATTGATTTTGAGAATGAAAACCACATTGAATGGTTTGTTACCTGAGCAATGATCAAAATTCGGGGCGACACTCGCAGCTGTCGTCTGATCGTCCGCCATTTTTGTTACTATGAGAATTGGTGCTGCCACCTGCTGGGCATCAGCGGAATGATGCAGCGTTATGTATGTCTGTGTGGTGCTGCCATCTGCCGCCAATAAGAAAATGCGCTAGCGTCCTTTGCCAAGAGATTGTTTCCATGGTAACGCGTGGCGTGATTGTAATGCAATCAGTGTTTGCTTAATTAAAAGGGGTAGCATTGTATATATGCTTCTCAGTTATCAAACGGAACATCCGTATTATATCGTCTTAAATGTTCATCAATCAGAATAAAATATAAAAACAGAGCTCGTTGAACCGGAACGTTTAAAAGATGAACGAGTTTTTTAATTGTGTGGTGTCCTCGTTCATCTTTTAATCGTTCCGGTTCAACGAACTGTTTTTATATTTTAAACGGAACATCGCTGAATATGAGCGGAATCTTTTTGCTTGGTCATGTTTCGGTCATGTTAACGATAAATAACTGGGCACTCTAATCACTTTTTGTCAGTTTTTATTTCAACCATTGCATCTCTGAAGAGCTAATCAGGCATTTCGGGTAGCAGAAACATACAAAAACATCGTGACAGCAGCTGGCAAAAAGTGGAACAATATTCCTTTCATGTGACAAAAAATGTAATCGTAACAAAAATATACACGCGAAAGAATTTTCATTTAATCAGAAAGTTTTTCGGCAGCAAAATATGCCAATTTTTCGTTGTGTCTGAGACAAAATTCTAAAGCTAAATTTCCCGCACAACTTTATACAGTCATACGAAAGAAAACATCGTGAATTTTTGTGCTAGATTATACATCGTGTGCTGGACAAGGCGGTGACACTTAAACTACAAAGGTATACAGTGTATTTTAATGGCGAATAAAACGCGCGTACATTTATTTAGCACGTCCATCGAAATTACCCGTGAGCTTTAACCTATAGCTACATTACAGAGTTTCGAGTCACGAAAATCTATGTGTCACATATACCAGTTTCAATTTATTATATAATTCATTCGTTCTAATTTATTCAACAACAATTACATCTATTTTACGATGGAACGTGGCGATTTTCAGTGTTGGGCTTGTTCCTTTTGAAAATAAACCAGTTCCAATTCCAGTTCCTCCGATGAAAAAAAGGAACCAGTTCCCGTTACAGTTCCTCAAAAATTAAAATGAACCTAGGTGTTCCTAAGTTCCTTTTCAAAAGGAATCTGGAACTTTTCCGTTCCTTCGATTAAAAAATATTTAAAACACAATTGCAGAAACTAATCTACAGGACAAATGTAGTTTTGCAGACATAGACCAAAAGCTTTTAACAGATCAAAATCTTTTGCAATTTCTGTTTGATGCTGCAAAAATTGTTCCGCTGACAACATACTTGAGAAAATTGTAGTCTTTGAAATTTGAAGGCTAACAAAAGGAACCCTAGCAAAAGGAAACGAAACCAGTTCCAAGGAATGAAACTTTTCCGTTCCGTTTCTACCCAAAACTGGCGATTTTCGACCGAACATTTTGATTTGTTTAACCTGACCAGTCATTCATCATTCATGCAGCTGACAGCCACCTCTGACTTGTGTCGCTATGCGATCCTAACGGCGGTCTTTTGCACTTCAGCTGCCTCCCGAGTGAAACCTTTTTTCATATGGAATGGTGCACTGTCGGCTGAAGAAGCCATGTTCCGAACTCGCGCGCTGGGAAGATCTGCAAACAGGGTATGATGAATCTCTATGGGATGAGTGAAGCGAAGTGTCAATAACTGCCGCTAGGATCGCCTTTAACTTCGGCGTACCGAATTCCTTAAGACAATTATAGCATCATAAAAAAAAAACAATTCGTAATATACATTTAACATTTCATTAAATTATAATTTTCTTTTAAAATACCATTGCATATTTTGAAAAAAAAAGAAAGCTGCTGATTTGCTGGTGAAAAATCGGTGAAACAAGCGCGTTATTTTAATCGATAAACTAAAGCAAGAAGACACTTTATATCACTTTACACTCTTTGTTACCTGAATTTCTTTTTTCGCCGACTTTTACCAACAATCGGCAGTTTGCACCATTGTACTTTATTTCCCACCCTCTATTTCAAATACGCATAACCGGAAACAATAACCCTGTAAAGATTTCAACTTCGAACTTCACCATTATTACTATAGAAAATTGCGCCATTATGATCAGATAAAAAGAGGCTTACTTGATTTTGAAAAATATCTCACGTTTTCATATATAATTTTAGTCATTTATAGAAATCGTTATCTGTGAAAATTGGAACGTTTTCAAAGAGATAATTTCTGAATCGGTGATCCGTTAACAATAAATGTATGTACGATTTCAGAGAGGCTGAAATTTGAACCATGGATCGGTGATCACAGGTTAAAGGATGAACCCCTAATACAAAAAAAAACCCAGAAACTTCAGCCTAATTTCTGGCTACATCATCAAGTAGCACGACTTTGATTGGTTAATTTCAGCACGTTCCAAGACATGATTCAGGTATTCAGGGTTTCAAAGAAATTGAACAATATCAAATATTGAAATAAGTCATCACAATCTTTTCGTAAACCATTATCCAACGATGGACTCCTCAATTTAAAAAAATGAATAATTCAAAAAATCACAAGAAGAAAACCGAACAACACGATCAAAATTCCCTCAAGTTGTTTGACAACCAAATTAAGACTTTGTTGAAAGTTTACTTTTATCTGTAGCACAACTTGTTGCGACATAAACTTTTCGCCAGGAAAGCATCTAATCACAAACATGACTCCAGCCTTTACCGCGTGTAGATGCAATTATTTGAAGTGCACGGTAATCGCATTAAAAAAGTGAGACGGTGGTGCAGGAGTATTGTCATACGACTCCAATAGCTTATATAAAAAAAATTGCCAATCCTATTGAAAGTTCTCCCAATGCATTATGATCGGGGGAATCACGGAATTTCGAATTAGGCACTTTTAAAAATCAACCAAGATAAAGCTATGAAGATTAGCTATAGATTTTAACCACAATAAATTGCACTTTAACGCCCCATCAGAACCACAGAAGCCGTTTTTAGGAAAATGTGAATAAAAAATTGTTCATCGAACTAGCGCTTAAGCCTGTCCGAGGACAAGCAGCACTTTCGCAGGTTTTATTCAAATATTGCTATCATTACGTCACAATGTGGCCTATGCGTCACAGAGGCGTTGCAGCTACGCATTCTGGATTTTGTGCGCAAAAGAATTTGTCCACACAAAATGGCGGAAACTCTTAATTTATTAAATAGGATGAACTGTGATCTTCGGATCGGATCCGGAGGAAAAAACCTGAATTCGTGGTTCACAAAATACCAGCAAGGCTCACATATATCACCAACAGAAGAAAAAAAATTCCCGTAGCAATACAAATAATTGCATCTAGCAGAATTCGGTTTCAACGCCCTCCCTCCCACCTGAGAGGGTGTGCGGCGAAATTCATGGCGTAATTCTACGTCTTGGGCCTCAGCTCGTTGAACTGCCACTTCATGGACTTGTCAACCTCATTGCACGCCATCAGCTTCAGCACGTTGTCATAGGGATCGATGGCGGCGCACTTTCGCTGGTTCTTGTGGATGATCTGCTTCAAACTCTGAAAGTGGAACAGGGAGAGAGCCAATTGTTAGAGGAACAAAACCGGAAGACACAGAAAGTTTTTTTTAGGGAATTCCACTACAGAATAAAACTACAGGAGATTCTATACCCCTCGTGTTGCTGTGGCAATATTTGAGGAGCATGTTTTCACCAGTAGCACAGGATCGAATAAACGAGAGCCTGCGCCGGAAATCGAACCCGGAACCGTCCGCAAGTATAAATTGCAATATGAATGTGAAGCGATACGTACTGCATTGTATTTCCAGGGTCCGTCGACCGCGCCCAAGCGGCAATAGACCAACTTGATTCCGTCTCTGTCCGCATCCACGCAACGCTCGCCAACCCCGAGTTGACCTTCGGCATTCAACCTGAAAAGCTGTCAGTAACCACAAAAGTCAAAATCATTCGAAGTGGAAACAAAAACAAAATAGTATTATTTTCGTCTTCGTT
This sequence comes from Melogona broelemanni, assembly GCA_033995665.1. Classification (NCBI taxonomy): domain Eukaryota; kingdom Metazoa; phylum Arthropoda; class Diplopoda; order Chordeumatida; family Chordeumatidae; genus Melogona; species Melogona broelemanni. Next base: position 6,458 of record JAUJYS010003260.1, on the reverse strand, counting down.
ATAATTATTTTTTAAAGAATAACAAGATGTCATCAAAAGAACAGCACATTAAATCTAAAATGATCACCTATATTCGACTGTTAAATAACACAAACAATTGATTAACTGCCCATACTTATTTTGTTATTAATTAATTGTTAGTTAACATTTTTTTGGTAAAAAACTACGCACTCGGCCAGCGACTGATAAAAATACTTTGCATCAATATAAAAAATATCAAGTCTACTTCTCAGCAAACTAATATACACGTATTTTCAATAATAAAGCAAATGAAATTGTACGTAATTACGTAGAAATTCCCATATGCGTCTGCTTTAAAAACTCTTCGCATTTGAAAAATTAAACATAATCATTTTCTTAATCATGTTAGCACAAAATAATTAATTAAAAAAATAACTCAACTTTGTTGCAATAAAACCTTAATAGCTAATTAATAGAAGGTGTTATTTTTGTCTTCTCCATATGCGACTGACATTTTATATCATCAAGTCGGATCAGATGGAAAAAAACCCAGAACGGTCTATTTGACGGTAAATTCAAATGTAGGAAACGAATTTGCCAGACATGACAAAATTTAGGAGGCGTCCACTGTCCTCCTGCGTTCCAGACATTTGATGCACCGTATACGGAATCCTACCTGATTGTTGCCCAGGCCGTGGCAGGCGCTTGTCCCAATGGGATGGGGCGGCTGCTGGCCCATGCTATCCAGGCACGTACTGCTGGCCAAGTGCCTGACCTAAGACCGGAAAGAGGGGGAGAGCCGCCGAAGCGGTGGCCCCCGCCATCGGGGTCAGAGACACGAGTGGAAGTAGTAAAAAATGGTCGGGGATTTCACATTACCTGATCCCCCCACCCGCCATCGCCGGTCTGGCAGGGAACCAACTCTAGTGGATGCCTCTCATCGTCCTCAATGTCCCCCATTGAGTCCCAACACAGTTTGCTGCCCATTGTCCGTATCTGAGAGAGGGGCGGGATAATAAAAGGGGACACGCCACATGTATGCGGGGAGAGTTGGGCATGGTAGCAGCGTATATATACGGACGCCTCGAATGGTTAAATAATGGGATGGGTGCAAAGCGAGACCAGTGATGTAAACTGAGATTAAAAAATCTCATAATACGACAGAGTTTCCGCCATTTTGTGTTCACAAAGTCCTGAATGCGCCTCTTGTGACGCGATGCTACGCTGTGACGTCATGATAAATAGTAGCAAGGCGTTATGCATTATAAATTTCACAGAGAACCAATTTTCAGGTCAGAACTTGTTTTGTCATCATCGTATACAACGCAATTCAATGTCGAATGTAATCGGATAAATACTTAATTATTTCTTTAAGGGTGAAACCAGTCATTTAAATGCGAAAAAAAACAAATATTTCCCAGAATATCCTCCAGAAGATTTCCCCACTTACAATAGCATAGACATGGTAGAAACCAGTGGGGAGAGAAGGGGGATGCCATGAAGGAAAACGGAAAATGGGCAAGCAAAATAGTGCAACTCTGAACGTGCCAATTAAACACGGTCGTTCTAATGTTCTAGGTTAAGTGTGACCAATTCTCGTTCATATAAACCATTCTATGTGATAAGCATAGTATTGTGGTAAATGTAAAGTGTATAATTAACAATCACTCTCTTTTGAAGCAACTGCAAATTATTCCATACTTTTGGCTTCACTCTTTTTCAAAACGTCGTAACATACATGAATGTTCTTCATACTACCCAAAATGCAAACACAATTTTAAATAAAAATACTTAAAAATACATGTAATTTCGAATGTGACTAAAAAGCAAGCAAGTTATTAAAATTTTGGGATAAAGAATAATTATTTAAAATAAAACAAGACAATATACAACTGACTAGAATCATTCATAAACAAGCAATGCAATAATCGAAAAATTAATAAGCGAAATAGTAGACCCTTGAGGCGAGGCAGAGGTCACACCCAAAGGATGGCAAAAGAAGTTCCTGCACAGGCCAGCATGCAAATTTTTCAGATCGGGTAAACGAGGTGATTCCCAAAAACAGCAAACTCAGAACCAGATATTTTTGTATGGCGGGTGGGTGAATGTCGAGGCAAATGAAAATAAAAAGCAATCAATCACGTGATTAACGGCAGGTTGCACCACCAAGAGGTCAAACGTCTGTTCGCCGGATAATCGAAAATACAAGACATGCTCAAAGAAATAAATGTCTTACACGAATGTAACTAACATACAATTCAATATGAATTTTATCACTAGCAATAAATGATAAGTAATTTAGGCATTGACGTTATGAGTAGTTTAGGAGCTGGCATTACCAAGACTTTTTCATTGGCGAATACATTTTTGGAAATTACAACCATCTGGCACATTGGGGAAATAAACATTCCATTCATAAATGCTTCGAGCTGTCTACTCGAGTATATTAACGTAATGCTCCAATCTCTTGGTAAACAGACTTTTATAATTGAGGCCAGGAGCTGAAAGCGTTGCTGTTAATTTTGCAGCAATTTGAAAATATAAAAAATATTTTTTTTGTTTTATAAATCACCGTAGTGCTAATCGCTACAGGATTAATGCACCCTCGTGTCTCTATGGAGACATGTGAGGGGCAGGGAAGGGCTAGGAAGGAGATTGGCAGCTGGTATAGCCAGACTGCAGGATCCACCCCTGAGCTCTGGACTCCCTAATGGAAGCTCAGGGTTGACACCAGTACCGCGGCTCGTTAAATAAACGAGAGCCTCTGCCGAGAATCGAACCCGGGACCGTCCGCATCGCATTCGGAAGCATTACCGACTGAACTAGTGCGTACCAGAAGTAATAAAAGTCTATAAGTTGTGCGAGGGAAGACGTTGAGCATGCGTGATGGTGCAACACGGCCTCGGTGGCGACAGATAGGCACCACCCTCCTCACTCACCTCTCCCCATTGAACGTTGGGCGGCAACTTGGGATACTTGTCCAGCACGTCGTAGGCCACGTTCTGCATGAACCAGTCGAAGCTCTTGCACTGGAGCTTGTCGCGCAGCGCCAATTGAGCGCTGATGTCGCCGGCGTCCAGGTAGCGGGCCATGGGCTCCCGTGTGTAGAAGTACTCCTTGTACTCGTCCATCCACACGTCCACCACTCGCTTGTAATTCTAAGAGATCGAGGCAATTGGTTTTTTGGTTAGTGCAGCTGCGCATGAAGTTGCACCGGTACATTCAGTACAGAATGTGATTTGTTGACGAGAGTTACCAGAGTGATAAGCGGTCCCTTCTTCTCTTCGGCCAACTTTCCAAATTTGTACGGCATAAAGGCACGATAAATGTGTCCCACCCGGGAACACGGAACCCACACGATGCTGCCACCGCACTGCCAAATCTAAAATTGCGTTTGTAAAAAAAAATCAACGTCGAGTTTTTTTTAAATTTTATTCCGGATTACTGTAGTGAATAGCACTACAGGAGGTTATTGTACCCCTCGTGTCGCTGTGGCAATGTGTGAGGGGCACATTCCAGTACCACAGGCTAACAAATAAACGAAAGCCTGCGCCGGGAATCGAACCCGGGACCACCCGCTTAGTAGACTGTAACAATATCCACTGAGCCACGGGGGCCGACGTTAAACACTCCTGAAATCAAAATCACGTATTAAAAACCAGTAACTAAGTCAGACCAATTACATAGTAACATTACTTATTTTTGATATTTATGTATTGTTATGTTTTTATTTAAAAAAAAATGAATCGTTATGTTCAATATCGATTTAAACAAAGAGAAAATTAAAATAAAGCCATACCACGTTGAAAAAGCATAACAATAATGGGACAATAATAAATGGAATAAAAATATAGAAATAATGCATAGCAATTAATAAAAATCGTACGACAAAATTTCCGATCACAGATGGCACTACTAAAAAATGCATACGTATTTCCATTGGTAAATGAACTGAAGTCCTCTCACCTTGAACGACAGTTCGAAATTTTCGCCTCCCCACACCAGCAAGCCGGGATCGTAGCCGCCTAACTTGAGGAAGTACTCCCGGTTCATGGCAAACAGCCCGCCGGCATGAGTAGGTGCGCTACATTAGACAACAAGGGATAGATTGATTATCACAGAAATTTGAATTTATTTGTAGTTGTCTTTTTGGGAGATTCGTTTGCGCTTGCGATTGGGCACTTACGGATAAGGTTCGCAGTGATGTTCGCGCTTATTGGCCTCCTTCTCGGGCAGCTCGTTCTCCTTGTAGAACATTCCCCACTCAAAGATGCCGCGAAAGTGGGTCTTCCCGGTGTAGACTGGCCGGTACTCCAGGGTGTCACGGTCCACACCGTCGATAACCGGTACAGTCATTACCGTCCTGAAAGACAACGTGAGAAAAATTCACTATGCAAACGATTAAAGGATTAATTTTAATGGCACCACGCTTGTTTTTTTGTTTTTTTTGCTACAACTTGACCTCGACATTAGCAACTTTCAATGGTTGTGCAAGTCGACCACAGTAAAGAGTGTTGAACATATCAATTAGAAATTGTGGACTTTTTCGGCCTAACTAAAAATCCGTTGTTTTAATTTTAACAGGTGGAAAGATATTTCACATTTTAAATTTCAATCATTTAAAATATGGTTAATGGTAAACTACAGTTGGATCTGTTCAGCTTGTACTAAAAAATAAAAAATGTCGAATATACAGCACGCACACCGGCAGCACCACCCGTTGACAAGCACCCGGCCGGACCAGCTTACTTGTTCTGATAGATGGGCGAGAGGAGCGGGGGCAGCCAGTTGGGGCCGACCTCGCAGTGAGCATCCAGAAAGAGGATGACCTCTCCCCTGGCCTCGGACGCACCCAACGAGCGGGTACGAATGAGGCCTTCCCGCTTGGCGTTGCGCAATAGACGGACTCGGCCGTTGAACTTGCGGATGTAATCCTCCAGCGGAGCTTTCAGGTGTTCTGCAAAGGAGGGGCGAAAAAATCAAGCGTGTTACAAATAACTAAAAAAGGTTTCAAAATTGGAATTTTCAAAATTATGTTCCAAAATAACAATTTTGAAAAATTCCAATTAAAGCAACTGTGTTGAAAATTGCGGGAAAAAGTTTTAAAATTGTAATTTTCTAAATCGTGTTCCAAATAACTGTCAAATAATTCCAAATATCTGCTTCAAACTGCGGAAAAAGTTGTCAAAATTTTTTGAAATTTTCGAAACCGTGTTCCAAATAACTGTTGAAAAATTGCAAATAACTGTGTGGATAATTGGGGGAAAAGGTGTAAGTGATTAAATAATAAATAAAAAAAATGAAAACGTACATTAAACGGTATTTTTTTTTTAAATTACTGAAATGAACATCATTTTAAAAGATGCTATACCCTCGTGTTGCCTTGAAATTATCAGAGGGGGCACGTTTTCACCAGTAACCCGAGATCGAATAAACCACTGCACTGCAGCCGATTACAACACCGACTGGTCTATGACGAGTCGTACAATTTGGATTCAATTTGAGATACGAATTTTTAATGAATGCTTCATTCAAGGTCATACCTTTATCACTAAAATCGTCCACCATGAGCACCTCCTCCAGGAATTGAGGCGGCGAGCGGTTGAGCACGCTGTGCACCGTTCGGAGTAGAGGCGACCAACCCTCGTTGTGAAACACTATTATGACACTAGTTTTGGGTAAGTCCCTGGGATAATCCCAATGCTTGCACCTGAAATCACACAAAAAATAAATTAATTTGATTAACACGTGACAATACTTATCTTCGGATGGCTTCATAGATAGGAAAGCCAAAAACTACCGTGAAACAGAGGAATGTTAATACGAATGGGTTCAATCTCGCATATCTAAATTATTCAGTAAATTTAGTGGTGTTGCCGCCGTGATATTTTTACACGATCAACTCATTTTGGTAATGTCGCCTTTTATACTGTAGAGTTTAAAATAAAAAACTATTTCAAACTTCAGTTCTAAGCTTGCCATTGATTTGATCCTGCTATGATAAATATTTATTTTTTAATTAAATCTATGTTAACGGGGATGGGATCCCATAGTCTTCGATTCTGACCAGAAGTCTAACGTATGTTCGACAACAATTACCCTCTTTACCTTCGTTTTTTTGCAAACTTGCGCTTAAATCAATGTATCTTAATCAATTAAATCAATCTTTCGCAGGCTTCATTCGAATATTGTCATGACGTCGCAGCGTGGCCTTTGCGTCACAGAGGCGTTGCAGCTGCGCATTCAAGAATTTTTGCACACAAAATGGCGGAAATTATGTTTTATTATAAAAAGTTTTTAGGTAGGTTTCTTCATGGTTAAAGAAAAATATTATTCGAGTTTCTTGTCAAGAGAACTCTTCCAGTCAGTTTTATTACATACGATTAAAAAAAAAAAATTGATGGATATTCGGCTAAGTTACACGTTAAAGACATGAGCGACCTGAAAATACGGTGTCGAGTGGGGTCCGTAGCGAAACTGACTTACCTAACCAAAAA
>JAUJYS010003259.1:0-13367 GCA_033995665.1 Melogona broelemanni | reverse complement strand
AACGTAGCGGTTACGGGCTGGCCGGCTAAAGGGCTACAAAAATATGTAGGCTTGCACAATGTGAAATTGCTGAATGAAGAAAATGTGAATAATGAAGAGTAACGGCAAAGACAACGGCTCCTAGCATATATTTAATTTTTTTAATGTGTACTCTAATAGCCTTATGGCGGAGGCCAAATAGATAGTGAAGGGCAAAGATTATCCCAATCCCAGGAGGTGAGTGTGAATTGATAAGTCGGCCTTGTTTCTGATCTAGGTAGGAATAATTAACGTGTACCCGACAACGTACAGACAAGAGCTCTGTCATTTTTTCATTTTTTAAATCACCGTAGTGCTAATTACTACAGGATTACTGCACCCTCGTGTCTCTATGAAGATATGTTCCAAAACTACAAATTTATCTTGCCCGAAAAATCCGGAAGTCTCGGTTGAGAAAACCCCTCGTCTCGGGCGCACAGATGATCGCGCCACCGACACCTCAACACCAATTTTGGGTTTACGACAATGCGCAAATTTCCGTCTGAATATGCTTGGGCGCGGGTCTCTGGAGGATCGCGGCACGGTCCAATATATGGTTCCATCTCCACCCACATAGCTCACACACACACAGCAACACAGGCGTTTGGAACGGGCACGCGTGGCAAAACAAAAAAAAAAAAAAAAAGCGGAAGCCCTCTCACTACCCATACGCGCACACCTATACTCAAATACACGCAGGGAGCGTCGAGCCTTTTAAAACCCCACCGTGCTCGACCCCATGCGCACACATTCGCGCGCGCGCACAGCTCGCATATCCGTCGCTACACACACCCAGCGCAGCAGATAAATAAATAGTAATGGCTTGTCATGCATTAAAATTGCATGCATTTACATAGAGGTTATTCGGAGAAACAGAATGGGGGATTTTTGCGAGAACAAGTTGGAGATTATTTGACGCCAGGTATATTTGGAGCACGTGCGCATACGGAGAACAGTAGCGCGCATGCGCGAATCGTAGATGGGGGGGGGGCGGGGGGAATCCTGTGTTGTCGAATTAAGGTTCCCGTTGGAAATAGGCGAAAAGAGGAAGTGTTGGAGGCATGTTGGGTGAACAGGTAAACGATACCGGGCTCATTGTCGAATGACAATAGCAATAACACGAACACGCTTACGAAATATGACTTAACCATTTTCGCTAAGACGTATAATTATTCGAGAATACGAATAGGTCGGTTTATAATTGCATAAACATAATTAGCATTTAGCTTCTTCGGAATTGTAGTCATTAGTCGTACCCGTACGCACAGGTAAAATATCAATGTTCCCAGATAATCGAAAGCAGAAATATCGATGTTCACTTCGCTCAACTCAGATGTGGCACATCCTAATTCAAATTGTAAATTGAAAATCCTGAATTAAATCCCAATATAGGATACGTTCTTTTTCAGTCAGTTATCTGAAGAAATAAAATACTGACGAGACGTAAAAAATCCTCATACGATTAAAGATTTAATATATTTCAAATTCTCCATTTCATAAAATAATATTGACAGGCATAGCCAATATAAATTCACCATTCAGTGCAAATTTTATTTTATTTATTTCATATTTTCCTGCTGACAGACAAAAGCTTTCCAAATCAAATAAAAAACCCAACGTGCACCAAAATAAGGCACGAATACAGGTAAATCTGATATTAACACCAAACTCAACGTAAATCATAAATGGTCTGAACCATCACCTACTATGGAAGCTAATACTCCATACGTAATATGTTTTTTAAAAACAGCCTGGGCTGGCAACAAACGAAAAATGATGGATTTTTAAATCGCGCACGGAAAAGGCTGCGAAGCACTCGCACATCCCTCCAATGCACGACGCGCGACTCGAAATAATATTTTCCCACCGCAAAAGTTGACAGCGAACCCGCCGCGCTATAGGCGCGTCAGTCCAACTCACTCCTGATGGATAAGATAGATTTGTCAGCCGACTCAGCGATATTTGTTTACAATGGCAGAGTACGCTGGCGATGTCTTATCAGCCGTACATCGCCGGGCTTTTTCCCCTGCTATCATTCCCCCCACCAACAGAACGGATAGCGATAGCGCGCGCGCATACCGTTGCGAATTCTGGCATACGCCAACAAATCTGCGTGACTGTTTGTTGTGTGTGGAACAGAGATTTCTAACTTTTGAAAACGGGCCGGCCTTCGAGCCAACCTAAACGTTGGTTCGAGATTCGGATACCGTTGACACGGATTGGTGATGTTCTAAATAAAACGAGTTTCCCCCCCACCAGCCATATAATTATGCACATTGATAGGCGTAACGAAAATACCCCGAATAAATTAATTCTAAATCGGTTTTGAATGGAAATTCAATGGCGATGTTGATTTGCGAAACTGAGTCACAAAGTAATCAGCTTGCTTTTGGTTAGTTTGATCTCACTGAAAAAATTTTTCAATCATACCAATATTGTTTAGCACCGACAATGGTTAAATATGTTTTTTAACCTTTATTATTTTTATAGTTTTTCTAGACGTAAAGGTTACGTAGAAAAACACCTTATTTTCTCCTAGCGCTGTAGCCGTTGATTTTTCTTAACATTAAAAGCAGATACCACCAACTTTTAAGTCTGCCGATTTAATTAGCACGGTCGTCCAGATTCGAAAACCAAATGTAGTGCAGTTTAAAGATCAAGAAATCATATTTTTTTATTCCGGGTCACTGTAGTGAATAGCACTACAGGAGGTTATTGTACCCCTCGTGTCGCTGTGGCAATGTGTGAGGGGCACATTCCTACAGTACCACAGGATCGAATAAACGAAAGCCTGCGCCGGGAATCGAACCCGGGACCACTCGCTTAGTAGACTAACCATATCCAATGAGCCACGGGGGCCGACAATTCAAATTGTAATATAAAATATTCAAAATATATTTCAAAAATTTAAAGCTTGCCAAATCCAAACAATGTAATATTATCGAATACATAAAAAAAAAACTAAATGTATCAGACAGATTATCAATACAGAGTAATCCCATGTAGCAAATTTTGGATTTTCGGAAATGTCATTTTGTTTGAGCCTAACCAGCAGACGCCGCTAGGAAATATATTTCGAATGGCCACGCTGATGATTTTGTAATCACAGAATTTTTGAGCCAAAACAAACTTACATTTACATACAACAAAACAGGAAATGTTTTTTAATACAAAAGAGGCATAAAATACATTAAACATATACACCTGATATTTCTGAAAGTGGATCAGCGTGTTTCCAAACAAAAACTTGAATAATATTTGTACTGGCTTGTGCAAAAAATATGGAACGAAATCTGTGACCTTTTTTCACCTTGTGGTCGCAACATCCAGAATCCAAAATCAACGGAAATGTATCAGACAACTCTCTCGACTAATGATAGCAATTTTTCGCTTACCGTTAATCTGGAGTCCGGGTCGACAGGCGACGATCAACAGCCCGGCGAACATCAGGCTCGAAATCCATCGCGAGACGCCGGACACGGTCACCACCACAACTGCCATCTGGGGGGTCGTCGCGGAACGGTCAGCCGGCATATTCTGTATTTTTTCGAGCTGGGCGCGACGACAAAAACTCTCGTCGAATATATGTGAACGAGGAGGAAAAAAACCGGCGACAAGCCTCCGAGGTATAATTACGGCCCACCGGGAGCGCACGGTCGTACTACCTCTCCAAACAACTGAACGGCAGAGAAATCTGGAGGGAAATCCACAGTCGACGTTGCTGTTTCGTCGACGGTCATACAACGACTTAGTTTACTGGCAAATCTTTTATTTCTCGGTCAAGTATTTTTCGTCTGTTTCTTTTGGCGCGCGAACACACCTCTGTGGGGAATTAAATATATATGCTAAACTCGAAATTCTCGTGTTGTTCTATTTCACGTCGTCTCGTTCGCCTAAGCGAGAAAACCGCCACAATAGCACATCTGGTCACTGCATCGCATCACACTCGTAAGCGCATTGTGATTCTCTCACGAGGAAAATTAGCACATCTTATTTCGCTTGCCGCCTCTACCAAATGGTTGCTCGGCGCGAGCGTGAACGTGAAAGCGCGCGCGCGCACTGTCGTAGCCCAACCCGACCGACCGAAACGCCCAGTGGACACCGGCGGCACTCCGCGACCATTCACGGCAACACCCGTCAAAAACGCCGACCACTTTCACCGCTTCCCCGCCAACGATCAGACGATTCCCCACGAAAACCGAGTGAGAGCGCACTGGCGAGCAAGTGGCTCGGAGCGGTGTGAGGGAAACAGGAGTTGGGACTGCACGCCCCTCTTTCCTCACGGCGACGAACGACGACAAACTCCGACTGGGTTTTCTAGAGTTGCCCGCGGCTGTCTCCCAAAAACGCTAAAAACTAGCGTTTAGAATTGTCGTCGGACCGGAGCTTCACCTGCTCTCTCCAACAATGCCACCTTCGCAGTTATTTTACACGGCAGTTCTCCGGTGCCAAAATCGAGCGTAATACGTCGGCCTCGCCCTCCTCAGCTCGTCGGGGGTTGTATATTATAGGTAAAATTGGCGCGAACCGTCGACGCCGCTTGCAAACTACAGAGTGAAAAAAAAATACGAGGAAATAGAAAGAGTTGCGAAATTGTATCTTTTATTTTATGGCACCGCGTTGTCGACCGGGTCCCGTTATTAGTGCGCTGGGAAATGGAGAACAAGAGTTGAGAGCGGACTGTTCGAAAAACGGTGGCGCAGATAAAATAGTTACGGCAGGGGCCGACGACACAGACAACATAAACAGCGGAGAGATAGAGGTCGGTGCTAAAACACAGAAGTTAACAGCGGTCTGACTGTTCACTGGAAAGTGACGAGGTAGACGTCTACTAGATGGTTGGAGGTTCCGAATAGTCCACGGGTCAAAAAAACGTAGATGTTCACGTAGATCGACGAGGATCGGCTGACTTGATACACAGTTATATATATATTTTTTTCTTTTACCGATCAGAAAAAAAATTAATCAGCAAACGCGGTTGGGTCAAGCACAGTCGCGAATAAACAGTCACGGTCGTTAAAAAAAAAGCGAACCACACAGACGTAAAAACACACACACACTCCACCTGCTCGGTTTTTGCTTGGATAGAAGAAAGCCCGGCAGAAAAGCGCGCGGAAGAGCCGACAGACGGGAAGGAAAATATAACGACGTTCACTGTTTAGCGGAAAAGCGAGGTCTGTGAGCGAAGAGATCGGTCTCTCTTTTATCGCACGGTGGTGGCGCGCGGGCGAGCGAAAAAGGAGTTTTGTCGCTCTCTCTCTCTCGTCGGCGTGCTGTCAGGCTTGGGCGAAATACGAACTTCAAGCGAGTGAGCTGCGAGAGCAAAAGCGTGGGAGAGAGCGCGGTACGATCTTCAGCATAAACCAATCCGCCACACACGCGAGCTGCGCGCTACCACATTAACGAATGAGAGGGGGATTTTTGCTCGGTAGGGATCTCTCGTGCAAGCATTCTCTCTCGCGCCTAGCGGCAGGTCTGCGCACACGAGTACGTCGTGCACACGCACGGCACGCCATTCCTATCGCAAAAGATATTCGCTGATGGCCACGTGACAGTGACGTATGCACCACCACGTTTTAGTTTGTCCTCCTCCCCCCCCCCACCCCACCGCTCTCGATTGATTTTCGAAAAACGAGAAATGGCGCGTTTTTGGCACGCGCGTCGTTGGTCGGCTGTGCGATTGCTTGGGAGAGGATGCGCAAAAAGAGAAATAAATAATTTTCGTCTCGCTTGTGCCCGAACGTGGTTTTGACCAACGAACTATAAAATCTAGAATCAATGGGATAGTCATTTTGGTGACGTGACGGGACGTGACTTCGGATGCTGCCTTTTAGTTATACATCGACGGAATCATAAATTTTCAAGGTTTATGGCAAGCTAAACAATAATAATAGTTAGTAAAAATATAAATTACCACCTATAGGATTGGAACCCTGGACATCTGAATCTGATACCATAACCATTTCACTTTATTTTAATTGTATTCATTGTAGCCAAAATTGGTTAGATTAAAATATTTCATGAGATAGAGTTGCCGCAGAGACTTTCAGTTCTCTGGGCCGTGCCAAAGTTTGTTAATAATCTAAAAAAAATCAAGGCTCATGTCAAGTTAAATAACAAACAATCAAGGCTCATGTCAAGTTAAATAACTGGATGTAAAAACAACGTTTTTTTTACTGTAGAAGGCGCCATAATTCATTTCTTTATTTAATTTTTTCCTACTTTCGACATACGAACATTCATTTTAAGTTTATCATTTCTTTACCTCAACCAACCAAAGTCTTTACATCACATAACAAACTGTCTCTTTTTTATTTTTCTCCAAATTCGGTTTATTTCGAAAGGGCAGCCGCAAGACGTTTGGTCTACTCGTTTTTTTTTGTTTTTTTTTTGCCTTTCCATCGTTATCTTATGGATGCCCAGTGACTGGATGACTCTGCTTGATTCACTCGGAAACCAAGACTGACATTGGGGGAGCTGCGCTACTACCGTTAACTGCCGGACTAGTTCTAGCCCACTTTCCAGTTCCATCAGGCGTGACGGTGTGATTGACCGGAAGTGGTTCGGTTTGTCTTGTCAGCGGAAGCACCTGGCACGGTGGCGGCAGCAGCCTCGCTGTTAATTCGAACTCGACATCTTCTCCCCTCCCCAATAGTACGTCGTTGGACCCTGAGAGCATTCAAGGTGCACATCGAAAGTAATCGCGACTTTCGAACAGAAGAAAATCAACCGTCATATCCTAATTCCTCTGTCTGTCATTAATTAAATTTTAGCCCAAAATAATGTTCACATAAAAATAGAAAATGGATGCAAAGTGGTGGAAATTGAAAATTGCTACAAAGGTGTCTTACACGAAGCCACGTCAAGGGGAGATTTACGTTGAGCGTGTTACAGGGTAACAAGAAAGTGCAAGCGTCACCAAGTTATCAGTTTCAACACGAATCAAAGAAAATTAATCTCATTGACAAAATTTAAAGACATAACCATCCACAAGCATATTCCCTAACATCGATTTATTATCGATAATTTTTCAATAAATTTCCAGAAACAAGTATTATATTACTTTCTGTAGACAAGCTAATTACTTTGCTGGTACGAATCCTATTGGAATATCTCCCCCTTATTATTATCATCCCATTATAATATTTTCCTTAATTGGCTCTTAAAGGTATTATTGTTGATAAAAATGTTGAAAATGAATGAACTTATAACAAATCGCATAAAATCCGTAATTGTAACTATTATATGTCATTTTTTTTTCAAGTTGTTAAGAGCAGAGAAAGTCATCGGATCGGCCCAGTTGGAGAGCACTTGTCCATGGCGTCTCCAGGGGTCGGAAACAACTCGACGGATCTTAACAACAACAACAACAACAACAATTATTACAACGCTTTTCGGCTCCTGGCCTCAACTATGGAAGTCAGTTTTTAAATATAATTTCTCATATCACTTCCTGGATAAATATCCACATTTTATTAGCCTATTTCTACAGACAAATGGTCTATTGCGCAGAAGAATCACATTGGATAAATATCGAAGACGTGCACTGGTGTAATCACCGCACCCACCTACTCTTAATGACCGCCGGCCTCCACAAGCACAGCATCCGATCGGGATCCCCATTCCTCCTCCCCCCCATACACACACATGCATTTACGGAGATGCTATTCGTTTGACAGGAGCACTCGTCATGCAATTGCTTTTGACTATATCGCCTCGGAGGCAAACGTACGGCATCTGCTGATGCGAAGCCCCCTGCTATTATCACTGCAATACTGCTCGTGCTTCCAGCGTACGTAGCGAGGTGCAAGCGCAGATGCGGTTGACAGGTGCTCTGGGGCAAGTGCTCCTTCCTGGTCAAGCAATTCATATCGCGTCTTACATCTTAGTCACTGTCTTCTTCTACCTTGCGGTACTTAAAATACTAGCGTGATTGACTGACTTGACGTATTGGAATAGATGAGACCACACTGGTGTGTGCTCAATTAGTATTTCCAATAATTAAAATGTTTACCACCAAAAGCAAGCTTATTTGTGGCCTATTCCCCATTTATCGAATTATTTTTCTTTTACATTAACATGTGTTAATGCTAACTACAAGCATGATACAGCAGAGCGTATTTTCATGGAATAGATCATGCTGGAAAAGTAATAAAGGAAGTTAATGAAAGTAGTGAAGGATATTCATGATAGGAGATGAAATTAAAATTTTAATTTGAAAGATCCATTATTGCTTGACGTGGTCGCTGGACTGGATTATTGCTTAAGATTTCTACTGGCTCTCTAGAACTCATTCCCTTATCGATCGCCATCCAATATCACATTGCCAATCTAATTTTGAACAAGTGTTTACTATCTGCTCACCACATCGCCACCACCGCTGCACACAAACGGAGAACGCAATGGCTTCGCCCAAGCTCGTGGCGTCTGTTTATACTGAACAGTACATACTGTAGCGTGGACTACGATGTTGATGTGGAAAATGAATTTAATTGCGTTTCGCCATGTGTTACGCCATTCTCATTTTACCTCGTCAGACCTCGTGCAAACGATAGCGTCAAAATCCAAAGGTAACAAATCGCCAAGTCGCGCCGATGTCTGTAGTAGGCTAATGCGTTTTGCAAATTTCAAAAAATTTAAAACTGTATAAATCAGTAAAGGTTCTCTGTACGCACGTTTCCACGCTCGCACGTTCGCATGTTGTGAATGATTTTAATTGTTATTTATGTGTTTCACCTTATACCGGGGTGGCGCTCTCTCAATAGACAAAATACGCAGATTATATCCATCCCCCTTTCAATATTTCAGCCTCATCTTGCAATATATTTATTACATTGTTTCATGACAGATATAGCCACCAGTTTCACAAATGAGGGAACTTTTATAAGAAAGGTATTATTAACTCGTGCCACGTATCCATGCGGTAATCTCGGATTTAATTCCCGACACGGGATCTCGTTTATTCGATCGCGGAGCACTAGTGAAAACGTGCCCATCAGGCATTGCCATAGCAACACGAGGGGTCAATAATATCCTGTAGTTATATTCACTACATTGAAACATTATTTATACTGCTGTTGAATGAACGTAGATTTGGTAAAACCACGAAAAATCTTTCGGTTTTGGTTCGGGTCTCAATGACGTGCACATGCCCACATTTGCATGTGCAGGAGGGGGGAAGCAATTTACCGCCGCCACTGCTGCCGCCTGGCGTGCACAGGAGAATTCCGACTGGCACAACGCACGCAGAGGCCCCGCTGCCGCCCCCACCACTACACCACCCTCGCAGGTCCTCTGCCCCCTGAGCGAATTGCCGCATGTGTATGTGTATGTGGCGGCGCGGGGCGCGCGCAACCGAGTACGAATTAAATTTGTTTTATGGTAATTTTTTTAAACGTCAAAGAGACCGGGAGGCAAAAGCAGAAAGCGTTCGGAAAATCGAATTTGGCGGGAAACGTAAAATGTCAGCGACACCCCTTACGTGCCTAGTCGAAAAGTTCCCCCGCAAACGTCGATCACTCTCCGTATGTTCGAATGAGCCTGTAATTGAAATTGATCTTTGACCAGTTACTTCCTCGTTTTGTAATTAGTTTCTTAGATGTGAATGGTGTATTTGATCACAGTGCCCTGCGGTATCGCGGTTCTCTAATTCAATACTTCAAACAGGCACATGCACGAGTTGGAATGTCAAAATCAGACACAAAATCCGTGTACAAGTGTGCATTATCATGTACAATCGAATTTTTAGTTTATTGGAGAAATTGTTGGCTCAAAACTAATATCTTATTGAAGATGTAACATTATATAGGCATTATTTGGGTAACCAAGCAATGGGAATTTAAAGTATTTTTTTTAAATATAAATCACCGTAGTGACTAGTGCACTACGTCATCAACGTTAATCAAGAAATACTCAAGAAAAGTAGTTTACAGCAAGAGGAAATAGAGGAAAAATAGTACGAACGAAATAGAGGAGCCAATTCCAGTTAGCATGACCAGCTCATATACAACGTTTAAGCAATACTGGACCACCCCTCTAATATTTCCCATTAAAACTGAACGCCACGGGACTCAAATTGGCCATAAAATTTAACTGTCCGACCGGGATTTACCCTCTACACTTCCAACTCCTTGGTGGCCTCATCTTTGAGCGCTCGTGATACAGCCGCAGCTCCGAAATGAGCATTTCGCCGCCGTGTAAAAATGCGTGACTTGTACCGTGTCACGAATGGGGGAGGCAGCGACTCGTAATTTCCTCAATTTTAATGAAGGGCCAAGCATCACCACCACGCGGCCTGTCACCGGCAAATAGAACTGACCGCCGCCATTAATATCACGCAATTATAATAAAATCGCCAACGAAGGGGGTAAACATCAGACGTTAAGCAGAGCTCGTCCCCATTCGCACGCGGTGCCTATAACCACTCGCGCAGATGCAAGCGTCATCTCGCTATATCCCCGGCCTTTGGGTTTTCCCCCCATTGTACGAGACGATCGCTAGCGGCGGTAGAAACGCAACCCCCGATTAAGCCGCATATCTAACGCGCCCCGCGCTCTCTCTATTTACATTTCGCGATATTACAGCGGCTAATGTCATCCGGATGATAGATCGGCTACCGATACGATCATTTGCGGTTTGACGAAGTCAAGCCAGTAAAGGGGTTCGGAGGGCCAAGCGACGAAACTTTGTCCCGGGTGTTTTCCAGCTCGAGACTACTAATGGTATTGATATGGAGTTTTTCTGTGTCAAACCTCCTAAGACACACGCCTAAACGAGGTGTCGTGGGGTGTAATGGTTAGCGTGCTCGCTCACTACATCCGTAATAATGAGTTCGATTCCCGGCAGACATCTCCGGAATTTTTCGGGAGAGAGAAGTTCTTGCGCACGCCTTTCTTCGGTATGGAAGTATGTACAGGGTGGCCAAAAAAAATTGCCACCAAAAAATAATCGAACAGATCTTCGCAAAAAGTCAACCAATTATCATGAAACTTGGCATGGGTCTTGATCAACCCCTTATTTTAAAATTTCTCGCGCAAAACGACACTAAAAAAATGTTTACTCATAGGGGGCGCTGCAATACGCCGTCAACATTGGAATCGCGTTTTATTTAGAGGGTTTTGCCAAAATCCTGTTTGTCTCTTTCCCGGCGCTGCACCGGACCTCGTCCCACCCGGTACATTTAAGATTTTAGCGTAGGTCAGAAGCCTAGTCTAGGTAAAAATTACCAGGTCGACCCAGGCCTGGGGGCCTGTGAGTAGCTCTTTGAGACGAATAAGTAAGCCTCATTAAAAAAAATATTTCGTTTGCACTTGTGTAATTGAAGTTATCCGAATGATGGCGCACAAAATGAACTGACGTGCTCCTTTTACAGAAATAGGGGTTATTTTTAATGGCGGTATTCCTAAGCAGTGCTGTACAGTGTAGCTTCTATTTAATTCAGATAAAATTTCAATCCTAAACAGTTGATTATTTTTATGCACTCATTGTGCAATTCGTTCCCCTCATCTTAAACGTGTTCTTCCGAAGAGCTGGCACAGACGGTCCTTGAAAAAGCTTTTCATACTTAAATCTTTAATATCGACTAATTATATGGATTATTTCTTACGAAAGTACAAAATACGGATGTAAGCTTAGATGGGAAGTTCGCCTTTATGTTTCAAACAGAATAGAATTCTAAGAATTGTCGAGTCAAACATTCGCGCATGTGAATAACAATTACAATGTATAAGTTGGGAGCGGTTGCTAGGTAGTAATCGCCAGTTTCTACATTTAAGCTGAGCTGTATTGGGAGTTGAAATTGCAAGATAATTGCATGCACAAGTTCGGTATACATTTAATATATATTTATACAATGCCGCAGCATCATTAACCGCTTTATGAAATGAATAAACATGCGAGCTTGTAAAGCAACGTATTTAATAAGTTAATAGTTGAAATAAAAGTTGAAAAAAAGTTGTATAAAAGTTGATAGCAACTATACAAGTTGAGGTTCTTTTGAACCAACTTCCACACGACTTAGAGAGCTGAAATTTTGTGCACAGCAGTCTCATGGAACATTTTAATCTGTCAAATTTTGACGTGAATCCGTTAACATTTCAAAATACGTCAAAATTCATTCTTTCTTTTCAACTTTAAAAAAAAAAGCACTCGGGCACCACAAGAAAATCGCCTCGCAATGCCCGGTGACATAATGCAACAACGTTATAAGGGGTGCTTCGTTCGAAACCATCGTTTAATTTCTAGAAGTTTTAAGTGGTGGAATGGCTATGGCAGTGATACCCAAACCTTTTGGCTCGCGAAGCCCTTTTTAGAATCAATTTCAATGGCGGAGCCCCTAAGAGGCTAAAAAAATGATTGGCGGAGCCCCATGACATACAAGTCTGTGACGTTTGGATAAAAGTTAATGGTGACCAGGAGTGGCCGTGGAGCTCCTGGAAAATGGCCGCGGAGCCCTCGGAGCTCCGCGGAGCACAGTTTGGGGAAACGAGGGGTTATGGCATCAGTCATTGTATTCAGATGTTCTGGTATCGAATCCAGCGTGCACTGTTTTCGTAGATTAAATTTTTGCACATAACTAAAAAATTTAAAAAGTGACACCAAAAACACCAATTTACAACACTCGTGGTAAATGCACAGTTGAATATAAAATTGTTTAAAAGCATATTTCCAAAGATCCTTGGCTTTCGTGCCCAATACGCCTCTGTCGGCACAATGACTTTCGAACATCCCCTCAACTTTATCTTCCCATTCCCAGTAGTAGCAGCGTACACGGCAAACAATTCGAGCGCAACGGGGGACGTCATTGGAAATTATTTTCCGGTTATCCGCGATTTGTTATCATTTGTTGGCTGATCAATTGCTCGCGCAGATTGTGGAGGCGGCGAAATCTTTTAGAACTAAGAAGAACA
Source organism: Melogona broelemanni (assembly GCA_033995665.1). Taxonomy (NCBI): domain Eukaryota; kingdom Metazoa; phylum Arthropoda; class Diplopoda; order Chordeumatida; family Chordeumatidae; genus Melogona; species Melogona broelemanni. Next base: position 441 of record JAUJYS010003259.1, on the reverse strand, counting down.
TAATCTCCGCGGCGGCTCAGGATGAAACATCGAGAGAGAGAGAGAGATAGACCCGAACGAAAATTGGGATCTCGATAGCACGAGCCCCGTGCGCAGCGATCAATTGCTCGGTCTACCGCTAGGTGACGCCCGCGGTGCGCATGCGCACAACCATTTCATCGCCGTCGATTTATGTACCTCATCTGCATGTAAATCCGCGGGATTACTAAACCCGCAAACCGTGGTGCGTTAACTTAGATCTTGCTGCCGCAAATATCTTCAATAGACCCGCTTGGTCATAAACACTATGTTTCTGCTACAAAAAAAATATAAATAAAAGGTAGCCCGCGTTCTGTGGAGTATTGATTTTGTGCACCGGAAATCAAAATTACGTACCGATGGCTCAGTGGGTATGGCAACATCCTACGAAGCCGACGGTCCCGGGTTCGATTCCCGGCGCAG
>JAUJYS010003258.1:0-13371 GCA_033995665.1 Melogona broelemanni | reverse complement strand
AGAAGAAAGGGGCACACTAGTATGGTACAGGAGCTACAGTGTAGGTGTGATGCCTACCGCTATTCTTATTTTCCCAGTGTGTGTCGGTAGTGGAACAATCTAACAGAGTCTCGAATACAGAGTCTGTTAAAATAAAGATAACCCCATCTTTGTCCTTAACTGGTCTTTGACCTCCGTCATTGGCCCCCTAAAAGGGGCTGCTTGCGGGTATATTTTGTAATTGTAATAGTATCCAAAATGTCTCAGGACGATCTTAATAGGGTCATGATAAGGACGCATGTGATTCCATGGGGTGACCTTTCAGACTATCCTCGAGGACGCTGTGTGGGATCTGAGATTTTTAGTAAAGAACGTGATCGCGTACAATCCCATATATTCAGTGCAATCCCATATATTCCCACATATTGCCATAATGCTACGGCGCGGCAATCACCCCATCGAAATCTCGATCTAATATTGGCAAGGAAGAAAATACACTGAAACGCGCGGACGAATGACCTCTGGCACTGGCCAATCTTGATTTGAAAATAAGTAATTTTGAACCTTTGTCAAGGAGAGAAACTCTAAATTTCGTTGCGTTTCAAAGTACTTGAAGCATTGTGTCCTGGTATCCAAGCTATATCAGATGATATTATCAATACGAAATAAAGTGACATAAAAATGAATAAAATGAGGCAATAAATTGTGCCATGCTAATTTGGGTCAGCCTGCTTTTTCCTCCGTCCATTTCCTCTTGCCTGTTCATCCGAACCTAACCTGTTATCCGTTTCCCCTCCCTCAGTCGCAGTCGCAGCCAAGACCAACGATGACGTTGAAGTGACGCCGCCAGCTCCAGACACGAGTGTCGATTCCAAGTGCTCGGGCAGCGGATCCGGACCGACCGGTCCGGCCACTCAGTGCCAGGAGCAGCAGCAGCAGCGTCGCAGGCGACACCGGCGCGGCAAATCCAAGCGTCAGCGCAAAGTGAAGCGCTGGAAGCCGTACAACGAGCGTACATGGGAGGAGAAACGTCAGTTGGAGGAGCGCGAGGCGCGCCGTGCGTTGCGTCGCGAGGCCGAACGGTTCGCGCACGGCCAACCCGTGGCCCCCTACAACACCACCCAGTTTCTCATGGAGGACCACCGCAGTGCCAACGATGAGATGGGCGGGGACGCACCGCAACTGCACTGCAGTTCCTCCGAGGAGGGAGAGGAGGGGGACGCGAATATGGATTTACTGCAGCGGCAGGATTTCTGCGAGGTGTATGACAGCTTGCACGCCGAGCGACTGGGCTCCATGAGCAAGCACCAGCTGATCCAGGAGTACCTGTACCTGGAGGATCGGGTGGAACAACTGGAGAACTCGGCGAGTACGCCGCAACGACAGAGTGGACGCTTGTGGTCGGGCTTGATGAGCGAGCCGGCCGTCACTCCACCAGGAGACGAGGAGGGGGAGATGGACGTAGCCAGGGTGGTGGCCTTGCTGCCCGCCGCCAATCAGCAGTGGAACGCGGAGAACGTAGCCAAGGTGCGCATCTTCCAGAATGAGATTCGTAAACTGACGGTCGAAAATGGTAAATTGCGTCGCGAGAATGAGCTGCTAAAGAGCAGAGCTCCACATAGCGACGACGCCAGCCCCGGCTCCGGCTCCGGACACCGAGCTTCCGCTTCGGACAGTGATAAGGACACGGGTGGTGGGGACGGTGGTGATGATGACGGCCACTTGGTCAGTGAGGGGGAGGTGCGCGTGGCGGCGGACGCCTAGTGCTTTTATTGACCACACCTGGACACCGTGTCCGTTTTGGTGAACAATTAAATTGTTGGCCTCTTGTTTCAAACAATGGCACATTTTATTTTTCACTTGTATATATATTTTCTAATATCCATTTGGAGCGACGAAGAATGCTTGTTGTATATTATTAAATTGCCGTTTCATCATTATCTCATGGCTCGTGTTTTAATCGTGAGTTTCTTTTTTCTTTCAACTAAAAATTGAAATTGGATAGTGGGCAGTTTTATTGTTGCAGATTGTTTCTAATTGGTTTTCTAAATCGAATTCTACTGTGCAACTATTACTGAGACGATTTACTAGTTGTGCTGTAGCCCGTTACGTTATCCTTAAAACGAAATGAATCTTAACGAAAATGTTTTTTGTTTCCTAAATGAGGTTAGATGTAAAAACTTACTAAGCAAACAAAAAAATGCTAGACTGTTGTCACAGTTTAAGTAGAAAAACGAAAGGATTGGTAACTGTTGGATAGTCATTACAACTATCTAGCATCTTATATTCTATATTAGATAGAACTACAGTACATCCGGCTATGTGTGATTTTCGCTTGTATTGTGGTAATGGTGTAATCTATCCATCTTAAGACATGTCGATGTAATCAAACAAAAACAACTGGTTTGTCCAATACTGGCGAGTTTATTGAATCTTATAACGAGTATTCTAGAACTAGTGAACATGTGCACTTGAGATCCCAGATCAAAAACTAGAAGACATCCTGCCCCATAAAACGTCTATATATTATTACAAGATAAAACAAGATTTCAGAAATTCGAAATAAACTATACCGTCATAGGTTTGATAAATATTACATAGGTAATATAAAAATAAAATCAGTTCCAGTCACTTTCAATGTTACTGACGTGTAAATAGGGTGGCTGGAGATGAACGAGATCTTTTTTCAAATGTCATCGAAAAATCCACAAATGATTGGCATGGAATTATTGAAATTCTGCAAACCAATGAAGTTATTCATTGGATTTTGGCCATGCAAATTCGCATTAGGTGGATGTACAAAGATTTGAGTTTTACTCTTTTAATAATAAAAAATTGTTAATCTCGAAGGTCAAATCAAGTTGAATTATAATACTGTGTTTCATAATTAATATCGAAGTGGACAAAAAAAGTCCATCGACATTAAAAATCATCATTAGGTTGAAACCAATAGTCCAATGAGAATGTTCTCGCATTTTAAATACTTGAACGCAAAAAATAAAAATAAATCGATAAGCGCGAGGCACATTAAAAAAATGTAAAGTCACTCGAATATTACATTCTCAAATAGAATTTATATACGTTGCAACAGGCAATAGTTCTTCTAAATGAGCGTGACTTAATGACCAGCGTTTCATAGAATTCTAGCCAGCCAACAAGAACCATTCGTATTAGATCGAGGGAATTTAGATATCTGCGGTTATCTAAAAAATTAGTTCTAATAGGTTAAATAGGCAAACGGTAGATGCTAGAGGGGGGAAAGGGAGGCACGAGAAAATAAAAGTAAGGGGGAAAGATCGATTGAAAAATATCGACAAAAAAAATGTGAGTTGGGATCAAACTTTTACATGGAAACAACTTTATAATTAATAAATATATCAATCTTGATACTTGTTGGTACATTTTTCTCGGAAAAATCATGAGAGTTGAACGCTGGGAAATGTTTGTATTTTTGCAATGTTTTAAGGACAAGGCACATTGAAAAATGACGTATTTGTGGATGTATACAATGTTTTTTTTTACAATAAGACCTAGCCTCTTACACAATATTTTCACAATCTAATTGCATATTTTATTTTGATAAAATTTAATAAACAATAGTTTATTTTGCATGTAATACTTTTAATTATAACCGAGGAGGGAATGATATTCGTCGAAAAATGCACCGATTTCTCACCACACCAAGATTGGTAATAATACACAAGAGCGACGCGTGTTTAAATGAAACCCCCAACCCCAATAGCCAATCAATCAAGAACCCCAGCAAGCAATTTATTCCTATTTGTGCCGACATTAGCATTTGCAGTTAAACCGAACTTACAGTATTATTATGAGACACACTAGATGACAAAATTAGTGGCGATCACTTTATTGATATTCATTATTGGTAAACACCGACAAGAACGCTCAGCTTTCTTTATTTCAAACAGTATACAGCCTCGTGACGTCAACATCGTCATTTTATAAACGAGAGTTTGCCAGACTGTTCATTCTTTTCGGAGCTGTCTCTGACCATGGTTCCCTATTCGACAATTCTAAAATGTTGACACAATCATTTTAGCGATCTGTGTACAACTCTCGTTGACACAATATTGTGTTATGAAATGGGATTCCTAATGAACAAGATTTTTGGAACACGACTATCGCCTGAAAATTCGAAAAGACGTCAGTTGAACTTGTCTACAAGAGTGAGCGGTGTGTTTTTTGCTTCGTAAAATATCTGAAACCCTGACAGGTTGAGGAGACTCCCAAATTACGAAATGTGTGAGGCAAAGTTGGATAAATAATTTTCTTATTGGATACGAATTAAGCTGATCTTGTCGGTGAATGCGTATCTCTTGCTCACTGAAATAATTATCGAAACGTTGGTGTATTACGTGTGTATTTCATATGATTAGCAGCGAATTGGTATACAGCCGATTTGAGAGCATTACCTAAAAAATATTTCACGCACACCCAGACATTGGCAGATGAAATCCAATTTCGCGGCGTAGGAAAATCTTTTTGTTTTTGTACTTGCAGGCAGTCATCGACGGTTCATTATAGAGATGTACAAGGGTCCAAAAATAAGGGTTGTAATTGCATCGTTCATTTGTGTTGCATCAGAATTTCAACGATTTGGCGAGTTCTTGATTTATGCTGGAAACGAAAACGAGAAGAAGCATATCTATATAACTGTGAAATACCTCTAACTCGTATACTAGTGTGTGCTCCAGTTAAAATGTCAATAGAACATGGGGACAACGCTTCGAGAGTGAAAAATTGAATAAGAAATCCTTTCAGAAATACCCAAAAATAAATTATACTTGTAGTTAGGAGGGAAAAGTTTCCGTTTCACCATATTTCCCCCAGTTATTTACATTCTTAGCATTTGATGTTGACTTGGGTAGCGCATTTAACTGCTAAGGACGTGATCGCGGGTTCAATACCCAACTGACTCCTCCGCATCACCTTCCTTTGAAAGGGAAATGAAGCTGGGAGACCCGTGCCTGTACCCTATCAGGACCATGAGAAGGTTAGGCTAGGTTGACAGAATTTTTTTTATATAAAAAATAGTTAAGATTCTTTGTAGGGATGTACAGAAGGATTTTGGGGAAAGGCGCATCCACCATGTGCAAAAAACAAAACAATCATAATGCCGGGAAGGGGATGAATACGGTACAGGGACCACACACCAAAAATAGTGAATTTTATTACTTCTCAAGCATGTCAATTTAAACGCGTAATGCTAAGACAGGAACAGTTTAACTGGGATGCTCGGGGGTACTTGGCAAACATGTGTAGCATTAAGTTAGCTAGAGCACAGGTATGACTATTCGAGGGCCATTAAGTTTGATAAGTACGGTACTTACCCAAGTTAGCTCGTGTATCAGGAATATATACGCAACATTCCATGCGATATTCATTTCAAGGCACAACTGACCAAATGCAAACTGAAAAATAAGTTGACGATGCACACGCCCAAGATCTACTCCTTGTTTTTACAATTTGTCTCGCAATAGCCGAAAGTTGCTCGATTAGGAATAACCCAAGTCGGCTATAGGCCGATTGTTGTAATTTTATTTTACGTTGGGTTGATCAATGAAATCGAAATAATCCTATCCGTTAATCAGTTAGAAATTGAGCCAAGCTTTTAATGTTTGTGCTACTTCATGGACACTAAAATAAAGACAATTGGAAGTCAAGAAAGTTGCAACTATGGAACAACCAAGACATCATGTTTATCTACAAGATTATACAAAGATATAATATATTTATTATTATCAATCAGTGGAATCAAGGTCCTTCCCCTCCTCTGATGCAAATTTAAACTACTAGAATGTCTGGCCATGAACATGGATATGTGAGAAAAAAAATATAAGGAGTGATTAAGGGACAGGGGGATGGGAAAAGTGTGGGTGATGCCACAGCGATCACACTTGAATTTTTTTGTTGCTAAAGCGAGAGATAAAAATTGAAAAGTACATACATGTATGGACACTGCTTCTAGTCAAGTATTTATTTTCCCATTACAGTAAATACACTTTAAAATTTAATCCGATAACGCAAGAGAAGACATGAATCAAAAAAAAATTATCAGCTGATACGAAACACGCAAACTTAACTGATATCAGCGATTTGTCATAATTTTTTTAAAAAATAAAATTGAAACAAAAAACTGATGGCTAATTATGAACACAATGATCAAATGAATTATTAAGAGAAACTGGTGACCGTTATCTAGTTTTCGTTGCCAGGCATCAACGCTCAAGCGGAACATTTAGATTTAATACTTGAAAACCAAATTTTGGTTGTCGACAACAGAAAGATTGCGCATTCTTGTAATTTTATTACAAGTTAATGCAAAAAAGAATTTCTTTTTTTAATAAAAAAGGACGATTAGTGACATCATATAATTACAAGAGCGAGAGACACAACGATTAGCAAAATTATTGGCCAGGTTGCAACACTTGTGTCTTTAAAAGAACTATTGCGAGATAAAATAAATTGAATTTATTTTTGGCCGCGTCAAGAAACGAAAGTAACAATAGTGATAACGGCATATATGCTCTGGGCATCGAAAATGAAAATGGTGTGGATAGAATGTGGGAGCCATTAAATTAAATTAACAAATTTATAAATGGGCGGATTCACAACCTTCTAGTCTGAGCATTTGAGATGAGAAGGTTTGCATTCGTGCCAAGTTTAGAGAGCCCTGTTCCGAGCTGGCTTTACATATTTGTGAATGAAAATAATGCCATATCCGGTTAAAAATCTGTTTGAGCTCAATTGTCACTTGTAAAACATTGAACACAAGTTTTTTTTTGCAGTTTCTTTTCTTCTTAAATTTGCTTTGCTACTAGGCACGACTAAATTATAGGTTAAAGCTGAAATACTTGTGCAAATTCATTTCTCAAATTATTTGAGAAGATCAAGTACAGAGAGAGATAGAGAAAAAAATACGAGAATTACATGAATGATTACTAAACGTGGTGTCGAGTTGTAAAACGAACTAGTAACTCGACACCGCTATACCGAATTACACAATTAAAACATGACCGAAATTTGAGATTATATCAACTGCTTAATTCTTTTGAGGGGGGCCAAAACTTGAGGTGTTCTAGATATACTTGTCGTCTTTTATCGATGGAATGGTTCTAGACGTCATATTTACTGAGCCATTAAAAAGTGGGTAGTGTGGGTGGGGTAAAACTTGGCGCTAACTAGCTCGTCTACTAAGAAATACAAAACTATCCAGTCATATTTGAAGAGAGAGCCCCACTGCGTGCTCACAAAAAGCAACTAAAAATTCTGCTCGAAAAAGGTTTACAAGAAATTCATATAGTTATTGCCATTCACCTAATGCGGTGATTCGTCATCAAAATAATTCTTCGATAAATATATGTCACAAAATTTAGTTTGACGGTATAACACACTCACTCAAGTTCTTATTACGATGTGTAAAGAGTAAATCGACGAGAGCATCTCGTCAATCGAGACACGAGAACCACCAAAAACGGCTCTCGTTTTAAATTGAAAATTGGCCGCCGAGAGAGACCGATTCACGTCAAATGAGTGATGATGAAAATCGAACACTAAGGGGGAGGAGGAAGGAGGGAAGATAAAGAAGACAAAAAGCCGGAGGGGCAATGACAATGTACACGGGGATTTTGAAAAAGCGGATCATATGAGAGAACGCAACTAGGTCAGAAGTGTGTTGTTGGCTAATACAACTAGAGTAGAAGATGAGAGTCGATATCGATATTCGCCTCGAGCCGCGTTTTTTTTTTGCAATAATAACTACATTACAAAGAATAACGGTGGTGGCGAGTTGGTTCCCGTCTGGGGTGCGTTGGTGCGTGCGGGTGTGTGTGTGTGCAGCAATTTATACATGTTGCCGGTTCAAGAGAGAGATTGGCCAACGCGACGCGTCACATATAATTGTCACCACAATTGGATGATTGGACAAGAAATTTAGAAGGGGTGGGATGAGGGGGGACAAAGAAACGGCCAGAGTGAAAGAGACAGAGCGAGAAAATGTCAGATTCTCGTCGAGAGAAACTCGCTTGGTGATCAGGTGGTGATCGACGAGATCATTAAACGAAAATACGACGAACTTGTCGTAAAACACGAAAATATCTTCTGTTCAAGATAACAAGGTCAAACCAGTGGTGAGATGCACAACCAATCGAACTCTCTCACTATCTCTCTTTCTTTCGCTCACACTTGCCACGCACACGCACACACTCAAACACACGGAAAAATAAAACATGGGATTAAAGGGGATGGTTGTTATGTGTTCGCGAGGAGAGAGAGCCTCTGGCTCCCCCTCCCTCTTCTCTCTATCTCTCTCTCTCTGTGTGTCTGTTTCCACCCGCGTAATATGTCTCTCCGTGTGTCGGGTCGGCGGCGCGCAGGAAGACCGTCGGGGAGCGGGCCATCGCGGGGAGAGACTTCGGGGGCGGGATGACGACGCGGCCTCTACGTACTTTCTTGGCCGTCGTAGCATTGTTGAATACTGATGGAAAGATAACACGAGAGAGCAAAAAAAAAAAAAAGAAAAAAAAAGACAAAATCAAAATTGGGAGTCGCACCACCACCATCGAGACAGGAGCAGTAGCAGCACACCCTCTCCCCTCCCCCAAACATCAAATAACCGGTGATCAGCCGCATGAGGCTTAACGGGAGAGAGAAATGCTTTATTTTGTTTGTTTGCGGACAAGAGAGACAGAGACGCTCGCGCGCACGACGACAAAAACGGCCCTGGCGTTCGTGGGATCTGTTCGGACGTCCATCGGTAGATCGCGAGCGCGTATACCAGCATACACACAGCTCCACATTCGGTCGCCCGTGTGTCCTCCGACGAACACAACATAAAAAAGAGTGCGTGTCGAATGGCGTCCTCTTTGGTCTCTGTGTGCAGCCTCGTACGTTAGGTGGCGTTGTTGGTCTGCAGCTGACCTCTTATGTGGTAGTAGTAGAGTGGTGTGCGGTGCAAAAAAGAACGACCACCGGTTGGTGTCGCGCGAACAGATACATCAAATAAAGAACGCAGCACGTAGAGAGACACTCACACGAAAACACCAATAAGCACACAAGAGACACCGATCGAGGACAGTGGCGTGCGCTGTCGGTCGTTATCTCCACGAACTTCTTCACCACCACCACGCTGGTGACTCATCCTACCACTCACTCCCTCACCCCTGCCTCCTTGTCCACTCGAATCTATCTGCGCTTGGATGGTGTGTGTACACGTGTGGCCTCTTCCGGGGTTTTTTTCATCCCCCAAACGCGGCCCGTTGCCCAGTCAAGCTTGCCGCCTTCCTCTCCTTTCCAAGTGGATGTCGATGCCGACGTCGTTGCTGCCTCATCCCCCCGCTCCGACGACCGCTGCTGCCGTCCACATCGCCACCGCCACCATTCCCCCTGCGATCCACGTCACCACCACCACCACCACCACCCTCGTCTCTCGCTCGTTTTAATTTCAAACTATCTTGCTCGCCTTATCCCACTCTGCGTGTGTGTATGCGCGCGCTCGCGTGTGCTCGTCTAGTTGTCTAGTAGGGGGTGTATTTGCGCTCTTTAATCTTTGTGCCGTTTTGTGTGGCGGCCGCGCCGGCGACCCCCTTCATTTTGCTCTGAAAGTTGGCCACCTTTCTGCCCTGGGTGGCGTTGCCCAGATCAAAAATGGCCGACGATGCAGCCAGGCCCAGCAGTGGCGTGGTGGCGCCGGCCATGGTCGGCTTGACCAGCTGACTGAGGGGCACGGCCAGGGGGCTGGGGCTAGTGGCGGGCAAGTTGGCAGAGGTCGTGGGGGTCGAGGTCGGGTCAAGGGAGGTCAGGTTCTTATGCAGTTCCATGCTGCGGAGGAAAAGACGGGAGAGGGAAAACTCCGATTAGAAAAAAGAGGTTACGTCACGTCACGTACGTAGGCCATTGGCCACACCGGTCGGCAAAACGGGACAAGCCGAACCGGAGGTGGTGGAATATGATTATGATAATGATGGATGTGATCATGATGATGAGAAGTGAGATAATAATAATAATTATAATAATAAAGGAAACTGACGAATGACGCTAACCACAAACAGCACTAGCATTGGGACAGTGAGAGAATGGATAGAGTGCTCCGGATGCAGGGAAACGAAATATTAAAGAGGTTAGGCAAAAACAAAAACGGGAGACTAAATTCGTACTACTATGTGTCTCCCTAGTGCTTGCGATTAGTGTCAATTGATCACAGAAAAATATATTGCTGGACAAGCGTTAAATTCGTTAAGAGGGGGGTGAAGCGGGTGAAGTTATGGAGAAGAAGGTACAGGGTGACACACAAACATCCCTGCTCACCCACCCAATGTGGATGAGATGAAGATCTAGCAAATAAATAGATAAGACAGGTTGATTGGGTGGAGAGGGAGGTGGAGTGCGGAACGGTGTGGGTGGTGGTGGGAGAGGAAAAATAGAAGGAGATAACGCATGCACCTGGGGGAGTTACTGACATAATAAAAACGAACAAGAAATTGAAATAGCTTGCCAATGTGGGTGTGGCGAGAGCATCTGTGCTTAGACGTTGTCAATAATTAACTGGTGAGCAAATTATTCAAAATGTTGGGGCTTGATTTGATAACAGGTTTCGAAATTGAAATATTTGTTCTTCCTTGCTTTTGTCAGCGAACACACAAGACACGATTTGTCAGCGCGGGAATGTGAAGGCCGAATGCCGCGCGCAATGCCGCCCCCAAAGGATACCATGGTCCACCCCCCCCCCTTCTCCTTTCCCTTCCCTACTGTGCCACTGGCCTGCATCCATATCCCCTAAGGCGTGCCCACATGGTGAATTAGCTGATGATGGAATTCTTAACCCGAATGAAGGGCGGGGACGGGGAACGGGGGACCAAAGGGGAAGTGGCCCTGATTGCAGTGTTGGGTTCGTTCTCTTTTGAAAAGGAACCCGTTTCTGTTCCTCGAAAATGACAAGGAACCTAGGCGTTCCTAAGTTCCTTAAAAAAGGAACCAGTTCCTAGGAACTAGGAACGGAACCGTTCCTACCCAAAACTGCCTGAATGTCATCTGTAGAAGCTAGCGCTTCGTCTCCCACCCACCACCGTCGATATTAATATCGAGAATTGAACGAAATTAACGATTAGGGGTAGGGGACAAATGTCTCCAGTCTAGTTTGCTCTCTTGAAATGGCAAAGTTTTGCGGAGGATGAAAAAAATAATCACTGTCAGAGAGGCGACACCATTCTAAAATAAGAATGTACGTGTGCGTGTGATGAGTGTTTGAGAATGAAATAATCTTGGCTCAAGATAGGACCCTCTTGTTATTTTGGGAAACCTCAACTTGGCAAGTCAAGGTGAATTATAAAAAAAAAAAAAAAAAGTCGTGTAATGGAAAATATACCATCGGGAAATTGTTTTGATGCTAATACAGAAAATTGTAAATTGAAATATATACCAATAGTAACTTATGGCGGGTGTAATTTTTTTCACAGGGATGCGCATTGTTTTTTCCAAATAAAAAAATCGAATTCGTTCATAGGTAATTCATAGCTGCTGATAGTGAATAGGAGCTAAGGACATTCCGTTAGCACATTCCTCTCTTAATTAAAGTAACCGCTAAACAGATAGAAAGACAAATAGTGGCAACGTTGTGTGCATAAATGGTTGCTATCGCTACAAGAAAAGCATGGCTAAACGCTACAGACTACAGATAAATCTGACTGGCGTGAACGAGGCAATTGAAAATTTTAATTGACTATTAATTGAAGCAATACACACTTGAAACCGGGTGCAGTTAATTGCGCATAACTCGAACATGCGAAGGGGGGTCAAAGTGCATTACATGAATGTGTGTGTGCATCAATACCAAATAGTGGGCTAGACGAGGGAATGAGGACGGGATTATTCAAATGTACCAATTTAACGAGAATAATTGAGATAGAGGACAATGAGGGAAAGCGGTTTGCATATTTTTTTAAAATTTATATTGTGGAAATTCCCCTCACCGTAGTGAATATCACTGCAGGAGATTCTGTACCCTTCGTGGTGCTTTGGCAATAGGTGAAGGGCACATTTTCACCACTACCCCAGGATCGAATAAACGAGAGCCAACGCCGGGAATCGAACCCGAGACCACCCCAGCTCAGCAGTCTGTTGCCATACCCAATGAGCTAGACGGATCGTCATTTTAAAACACATTTTTGGTGCCAAGCATCTGTGCTTTTTAATTTTTTTAATTATTGCAATCCCTGCAATTGACTACAGGACATCCTGTGTTTTTCTTGCTACTGCAATGCCTGAGAAATTCATTTGAACCAGTACCTCGGGTTCGAATAAGAGAACCCGCGCCGGGAATCGAATCTGGGACATCGCAATTTGGTGCTCAATCGCACAATTAAATACACTTTAGTGGCACACTACAGACAATCCTCTACTTTTGGGGGTTTGGATTAGTACGCACGTGAGAAATCACCGTTAATAAATCGAGAAAAGAAAGTTCTCAAAATTTATCCAATCTGGTTGGTGGGGGCAAAAGTACTAGACGGCACAGGAATGATTGACAGTTGAACGAGAAAGCCATGACGCGACGAGACGTCTACTGGAAATGAAATTTTGAAACTGGGGATGTAGGAAGAGGAACGGTCGACGGGGATAGTGGTGCCACACAGGGAATGGAAACGGGTAGACGATTGCAATATGAAAATTGGAACGAGGGGGAGAGGAATCAAATAAAGGATTTCGTGGAGTATATATTTGGATAGAGCTGTGGAAGGGGTGAATGGTTTAGAGGGGAGGGGGGTGGAGGGATCATGGAACTGCCAGCATGCAATTGGAATCTTGAATGAAAGTAATTAATTACTCGGTCGAACTGTGAAAACTGGAGCACCCCCCTAAAAATTGTCTTCGCGGGATGGTAGGGCGCAATAAGATGCAAAATATGTTGACGGCCTTCTTTTGCTCTTCGCCACCGAATGTCTTTTCTTTTTTGAGACGAACATTGGCACGCAAAATCCCAACAGTTCTATTTGTGACGAGTCGAATGAAGAAGGGGTGGCTGGTCGTGGATAGTTATCCAGAAAAAGTCACTGCTGGACGAAGCCGGGAGATGGTTGGTGGTGGTGGTGATGTGGTGGGGACAAAAGGCGCACACTTTAACCCTCCCGCCCCCAATTATATATCTCTCTCTCGCATTCGCACTCTTGACCAGCTAAGATCGCTGGACAAGTGGATAGATTGGTGGGTGGGTGGGGGATGGGCCGGATGATTGGTACGTGGGGAGGTAGCTCACACGTTGTAATTGCATTGTCTCCGGTGCACGCCAGCAGAGGGCGCGGCAGTCGAATTCACATTCGCCATTCCCTGTCTCGTGTTCTCACATGGATAAATTAGCATTCTCGTCTCTCTCCCCCC